>JAPXFY010000025.1:1073318-1090818 GCA_030674185.1 Monoplex corrugatus | reverse complement strand
TAGTGTAACATCTATTGATGTTTTATGGTTTCATTCACACATAAACGGATACATTTCTGTTAAAATGGTCTGGCTCGTAAAGACAACAGAATTTGAATTCTCACAGACTTGACATGTCACACTTCAGTTCTGATTTTACTGCCTGTACATCGTCTGGTCAAGGTGTTTAGCTACTGGTAAAAGGAACGTCACAATTCTGATCAAAGTGTTTAGCTACTGGTAAAAGGAATGTCACGATTCTGGTCAAAGTGTTTAGCTACTGGTAAAAGGAACGTCACAATTCTGATCAAAGTGTTTAGCTACTGATAAAAGGAACGTCACATTCTGATCAAACACGGAACGTCACAATTCTGATCAAGGTGTTTAGCTACTGATAAAAGGAACGTCACAATTCTGGTCCAAGTGTTTAGCTACAGGTAAAAGGAACGTCACAATTCTGATCAAGGTGTTTAGCTACAGGTAAAAGGAACGTCACAATTCTGGTCCAAGTGTTTAGCTACAGGTAAAAGGAACGTCACAATTCTGGTCCAAGTGTTTAGCTACAGGTAAAAGGAACGTCACAATTCTGATCAAGGTGTTTAGCTACTGGTAAAAGGAACGTCACAATTCTGATCAAGGTGTTTAGCTACTGGTAAAAGGAACGTCACAATTCTGATCAAGGTGTTTAGCTACTGGTAAAAGGAACGTCACAATTCTGGTCAAAGTGTTTAGCTACTGATAAAAGGAACGTCACAATTCTGGTCAAAGTGTTTAGCTACTGATAAAAGGAACGTCACAATTCTGGTCAAAGTGTTTAGCTACTGATAAAAGGAACGTCACAATTCTGATCAAAGTGTTTAGCTACTGATAAAAGGAACGTCACAATTCTGATCAAAGTGTTTAGCTACTGATAAAAGGAAGGTCACAATTCTGATCAAGGTGTTTAGCTACTGATAAAAGGAACGTCACAATTCTGGTCAAAGTGTTTAGCTACTGATAAAAGGAACGTCACAATTCTGATCAAAGTGTTTAGCTACTGGTAAAATGAACGTCACATTCTGATCAAAGTGTTTAGCTACTGATAAAAGGAACGTCACAATTCTGATCAAAGTGTTTAGCTACTGATAAAAAGAACGTCACAATTCTGATCAAAGTGTTTAGCTACTGGTAAAAGGAACGTCACATTCTGATCAAAGTGTTTAGCTACTGGTAAAAGGAACGTCACATTCTGATCCAAGTTTTCGTCTATCTGATACAATGGAACGTCACAATTCTGGTCCAAGTTTTGGTCTATCTGACAAAAGGAGCGTCGTTTTCGTCCAATCGATCCCATAGTTCGGGGCGACTGTCGCGACCTTGAGGGTAACCTTTACCCCTGTGTGGTATGCCCTTTTCCCCAACGCGTTCTTCGAGTTTTCCGTAGAGTTCCTTGAGAATGTCCATTTTGTCGTTGTATTCTTCAGGCAGAAAATCACCTCCCGCGTTTTCCTGCATGGCCTCTTTCAGTTCATCCAGGAGCATGTCCTCGTCAGCGCCCGATTCTAACAGTTCTTCCAGGACGGCGATTTTTTTCAGGATTTTCTCACTTCGCATTTCAGCTGAGTCGTCTTTTTCTTCAAACGTATTTCCCGCCAAAGCCTGCAGGACAAAAATTAACCAATTAAATTTTTTTTTAATTTAAAAAAACGAAATGGTCAAGGCATTCTTACAAACCCCCTTTCATTAAAAAAAAAAAAAAAAAGGTACAACAACAACAACACAAGAACAAGCCAGATTTTGTACTTTTCACGATCATAGAAGCTTCAGTTGAAACATAACTCGACCTTGATGAGTATGGTGGTAAACAGCACTGAAAATGTCTGTCTGATGTTGGTCAACCATTCCTGAGAAAGTGCTGATGACACAACTTCCTTGAAAAGTGCAAAACCAGGCACCTTCGTGGTCGATATGACCTTGACCTTTACACCTTGTCCTCTGAATCTTTGCTTCCAGGCCTTGAACTGTCTTGAACTGTCCACATTGTGGTCAACATTTGGTACAGACCCATAAAAAAAATTTTTTTTGAAAAACAAACAAAAAGGCAGAAAAAAATCTTGCTTACACATTTTGGACACATGCAAACCCCCATCCAGAAGACTGGCAGCGTGCAGTCGTGGTACCAATCTGGAAAAAGAAAGGCAGCAAGAAAGACTGCAGCACGTATCGAGTTATATCCCTTCTGAGCCACACGGGAAAGATGTATGCAAAGATCCTTGAACAGCGCACAAAGTACAAGGTGGAACCTCTACTGAGTGAGACGCAGATGGGTTTCAGAAAAGGAAGAGGATGCACTGACGCTATCTTCGCTATCTTCGCTCTCAGACAACTGAGCGAAAAGACTATCGAACACAATAAAGAACTGAACTTCGTGTTCGTGGATCAAGAAAAGGCCTTCGACAGAGTAAATAGAAACAAGTTGTGGAAAACGTTAGAAGAATATGACGTTAGGGGGCAACTTCTAGACAATATAAGAGCCATCTATACCAACAGCATGAGTGCAGTACGCACCCAAGATGGACTCACGGAATGGTTTGAGGTGACGTCGGGAGTGAGGCAGGGGTGTGTTCTATCACCACTGCTGTTCATTGTATATATGGACAAAATCACGAAGGAAGCAAATCCCAACCCTGAAGATCTGAACGAGATGCTGTTTGCAGATGATCAAAGCCTTGCACATGAAAAAGAAGGGGAACTCCAGGAGCACACGAACAACCTGAACACACAATGTGAGAACTTCGGCATGAAAATCAGTATCAGCAAAACCGAGACACTGAAAGTCAGTAGAACACCTGGCCGCCTCAACATCAACATCGAGGGGACAGCACTGAAACAAGTCAGCGAGTTCAAGTATCTTGGAAGTATCTTCACAGAAGATGGACGTCTCAACAGAGAGATCGAGACAAGAGTTCAAAAGGCCAACAGCGTCAGCTACCAGCTTGCCCCACTCCTAAGACACCCCAACATCCCCATCGAGACCAAAGCCAAACTCATCGAGTCCATATTTAGACCAACCTTGACCTACCAGTGTCAGACATGGACCCTTACCAAAAGTCTTGAAAGAAAGATCACCACCTGCGAGATGAGATGTCTAAGGAGAGCAGTCAACAAAACCAGACATGATAAGATCAAGAACATCAAGATCAGAGAAATGATTGGAACAACACCAATTCTCCACTACATCCAACAGCAGAGAACCAGGTGGTTCGGGCACCTGACACGCATGGCACCTCACCAGCTTGCCAGTAAAGCTTACAACACAAAGGTGTCAGGGTACAAGGCAAGGGGTAGACCGAGGAAGACCTGGATCGAGGGTGTGAAAGAAACACTGAAGACCCACAACATCCCACTCAACCAGGCCTTCAAACTTGCCGCAGACAGAAAGCTCTTTCTCCCCTCGACGCCCAAGATGGTATAAGAGGACGGATAAAGTAAAGTAAGTAAGCAAACCCCCATCCAAACAGCCACCAATCCTCCACACACACACACACACACACACACACACACACACACACACACACACACACACACACACACACACACACACACACACACACACACACACACACACACACACACACACACACACACACACACACACACACACACACACACACACACACACACACACACACACACACACACACACACACACACACACACACACACACACACACACACACAAACACACACACACTGATGCACGCACACATCCCTTCCGGATGACATTAAATAATCTCTCTTCTCCAAAAAAAAAAAAGCAAAAAAAAAAGCAGACAGAAATGGGAATAAGTAGGCTACTAATGATAAACAATGATTTCATTCTAATCGTATTAATATTTAACCCTTTGACTCCCGCACCCTGTCCACCAGCATCCTGCATCGCCAACCACACTAGCAAAGCAAAAACTTGACCCTTTGACTCTCTCGCCCTATCGTGCGAGGAAGTCAAAGGGTTAAGTTTTTGCATTTGGTGGATAGGGTGCAGGTGTCAAGGGGTTAAGGGTCACACATCTAAACAACAGATTGTAGGTGTTTTGGACAAACTTGTACAGACGACAAACAGATTGTAGGTGTTCTGGACAAACTTGTACAGACGACAAACAGATTGTAGGTGTTCTGGACAAACTTGTACAGACGACAAACAGATTGTAGGTGTTTGGACAAACTTGTACAGACGACAAACAGATTGTAGGTGTTCTGGACAAACTTGTACAGACGACAAACAGATTGTAGGTGTTCTGGACAAACTTGTACAGACGACAAACAGATTGTAGGTGTTCTGGACAAACTTGTACAGACGACAAACAAAATCTGTAGAAATAAATGTACATGCTAACGCGCGTATGTTGTCTACAGATTTATTACCGATGCACACGCCCCCTGCCCCGCCCCTCTTAGCGTAGCCTCCTCACACACACACACACATGTGTATGCATGTAAAATAATAAAATATAAATAATATATACTACATACCTACATATATACAAACATAAAAACATACTACACACACACATAACACACAACAAAAATACACACACACACAACAACACATCACACATCGCCACTCACACACACATACACACAAACACACAACGCACACACATACACACAACACACAGACACACACAACACACACACCACACACACACACACACACACACACACACACACACACACACACACACACCACACACACACAACACACACACGGATCACATTAATGTGGCATAAAAGGGAGACAAGCTGTAAAAATGTCCACTCGATTTAATAGCCACACACGCCCCTCGCCCCTCCCCCCTCTCTCTCTCTCTCTCTCTCTCTCTCTCAGCGCGCGCACACAACACACACACACACACACACACAACACACACACACACACACACACAACACACACACACACACACACACACACACACACACACACACACACACACACACACACCACACACACACACACACACACACACACACACACACACACACACACACACACACACACACGTCAAAGGCCCGAACCACCGCCACATACAGCACAGGGGGCGTGACTGACCAATTTGCATACAGTAAAACGACCAGCGGTGCGTGAGGTCAGCACAGCACCAAGTGACATCGTTAGTTTTCCATACAATAGTAACAAGATCTGTTTGTACAACGAACAACGTGTCCACCATGTCTGGCTGTGTCAGGCACGAACATTGAATAAACAATCGTTGGATCATCGCTCCACCACATCACTCCCCATCCACCCCCAACCCCGCCCCCTGTTTACCATTCTTTTCTCTATCTTCAGTTAAAAAAAATAAAAATTAAAAAAATTAAAAAAACCAGCAAACAAACAGGAACCAGAAAAGAAACACGAAAACAGAATCAGAATGTTATTTAGTACAACCAGACAAGACAGGCGGAAAAATTTCGGCCAACTGGCCTTTGTCAAGCATAAACTTAACACAACATATAGTAAACAACACACACAAACAACACAAACGAGCGGAAGACAAATGGTTTTTACGAGTCAACTAAAGGGCAACTCTTGTCTGTTTGTCTCTCTGTCTCTGTCTCTCTCTCTGTCTCTCTGTCTCTTGTCTCTTGTCTCTCTCTCTCTCTGTCTCTCTCTGTCTCTGTCTCTCTCCCTCTCTCTCTCTCTGTCTCTGTCTCTCTCTCTGTCTGTCTGTCTCTCTGCTCTGTCTGTCTGTCTCTCTCTGTCTCTCTGGCTCTGGCTCTGTCTCTCTGGCTCTGTCTCTGTCTCCTCTCTCTGTCTCTCTGTTCTCTCTGTCTCTGGCTCTGTCTCTCCTCTCTCTCTGTCTCTCTCTGTCTCTCTGTGGCTCTGTCTCTCTCTCTCTCTGTCTGTCTTCTGTCTGTCTCTCTCTTCTCTCTTCCTCTCTTTTGCGCGCGCTCTCTCTCTCTCTCTTTAGCTCTGTCTGTCTGTCTGTCTGTCTGCCTGCCTCTCTCCCTCTCTCTCTCTCTTCTGTCTGGCTGTCTGTCTGTCTGTCTGTTTCTCTCTCTCGCTCGCTCTGTCTGTCTGTCTCCTCTCTCTCTCTCTCTCTTTCGCTCTCTTTTGCTCGTCTGTCTGTCTGTCTGTCCCACATGTGTTTCATGTTTCTGTCACTGGAAATAGGGGCGGTTTCAGGAAAAACATAAAAACAGCGACAAATCCGCACAACATTGCGCAGTTTTTACCTGTGAATCTCTATGCTGAAACGAAATCATTCTGGGAGTTTCGGACACAAACGCAGTAAAAAAAAAAAAAAGACTAACAGTTAAGGGGAAAGAACTGCCACAAAACTTGTCTGAGGGTTCAAAAACAGGATTAGTTTCCCTTGGATTATATTTCGTGCTCGCAAGAAAAATCGAGAAAATCTGCCGGGACGCTTTTCTCCGTCATGCTGCCAAACAAAAGTTAAAACATTGCTAGACATCTGCAGCCATCAAGATTCCACTGAGTGAATCACACCATTTTTGCTTTGAACTTCTCCAGACAGCGTGGGAACACATTCCATGTAAGCTTACGCCGATGCCTCAAGATGCCACGCGATGGAGAAGATCTCAAACTTGCTGACCACGCCATAAGCTACATACCTACACACACACTAGCTAGGTGTAATGGTGTTGCTGACCACGGCATAAGCCACATACCTACACACACACTAGCTAGGTGTAATGGTGTTGCTGACCACGCCATAAGCCACATACCTACACACACACTAGCCAGTGTAATGGTGTTGATGATCACGGTTCAAGCCCCATACCTACACACACACACACAAACACCACACACACCACACACACACACACACACACACACACACACACACACACCACACACACACACACACACACACACACACACACACACACACACACACACACAAAACAACCAGCAAACACTCGTATCGGCTAGATCAAGAAGGACAGCAGTAAAGTAATATGATATGGCCTAATTCTTTTTTAAGTTTAAGCAAATTTACACGATTTCATGAATAGAATAAACAAACTGGTTTTGTATTTTAACCCCTGTAGAAGAGTGGCAGAATGGTTCGGACGTTCGTCTGCCAATAACTAAACTCGAGGTACCAGGGTTCGTTCCCCGTTGAGGCCTCAATTGTTTCTCCTCAGTTTGACCCCCAAAAAATTGAACTGAACGTCTAGTCCTTCAAAAGGGAACAAAAAAGAAGAGAGAGAAAAAAAAGAAAGAGTCAGACCCGTGTGCCTTCTGGCCAGTGCACGCTAAAGGTCCCACGGCAGTTGAAAATTGTGAAAAGCAGGGCTGTGGCCCAACTGTCCTGGTATAAAACACCGGAGAGATAGGTTGATTTCCCAGATCCCTGCCCTTGAAGACCAATTAGCCGTCTTGCCTTTCTACAGTCTTCGTCACCAAAAAATTCAGTGGCGCTGCACTGCGGCGCTGTATTCTCAAAGGGGATAGCAGCCCGAGTTTCACATGGCAAATCCATCTTGACAAAAGAAATGAATAGGGGGGCCTATAAAAACGTTTTTCCTGGAGGAGCATGCCCCGGGACCCTCCTGAATTTCTTACTAACCACGTTCTACTGAGAGCATAATCCACGCCTGAACATTTTGATCACTAAAAGAAATCATCACACAAGTCAACAGGCCTACACACCAATCACAGCAACCATCATCATCATCATCATCATCATCATCATCATCATCATCATCATCACAATCATGTGCCTTGTCGCATGGCATTGCCAATCATGGCCCTCCATATGAATCTATCTTTTGTCACTGAGTATACATATCTCCTAACATTTCTGTCTTCATTCACTCCACAAAACCGTCCAATAGGCTATCCCTGGGTCTACCTGGTGCTGTTTGTTTTTCCCTCCAGCTTTACCTGTTGTGAGTAAATGCTGAAATTTCTCGTGGCTCATAAAATGTCCTATAAATGTTGCTTGTCTTTTCCTAATCTTCTTCATTAACGGTTTGTGTGTGTGTCACTGTGTGTGTGTGTGTGTGTGTGTGGTGGTGTGTGTGTGTGTGTGTGTGTGTGTGTGTGTGTGTATGTGTGTATGTGTATGTGTGTATGTGTATGTGTGTATGTGTGTGTGTGTATGTGTGTGTGTATGTGTGTGTGTATGTGTGTGTGTGTGTATGTGTATGTGTATGTGTGGTTGTGTGTGTGTGTGTGTGTGTGTGTGTGTGTGTGTGTGTGGTGTGTGTGTGTGTGTGTGTGTGTGTGTGTGCCTCTTTTAAGACTGTCTCGTTTGAATTCTTTGCTGTCCATGGAACTCTTTTAACGTTCTTCTTAGAAACCACATTTCAGTTGCCTCAGTCTTATTCCGACTTTTACGTGTTGACCGTCCACGCTTAACATCTGTACAACAGTATTGGTTCTTTACATAACGCTAGAGAACTGGTTTCCCGATTCTAACTGACAGACGTTTTTCTTACAAAGGCACTACCACTCCACTCCAAAAGGTAATCACGACTGTGATCAGTACAGACCAAATCGGTTTCATCAAAGACAGAAACATAGCAGATCATTTAAACCAGAAGAACAAGAAAACCAATATAAGCGCGTATCCAACGAGACAAAACAAAACAAGCGCAAATTTTCGGCCAACTAGCCTTTGTCACGCGCGAACGCACGGTCACAAACAGATCACAGACACCAAACAGTGGATAATAAAAACGGGACTAAAAACTTCCCTGCCGCCTCGTCCAGTGGGCAAGATCATTTAAGATTCTTTGACGATCTCACAAAATACTTGGACAGTACCAACCAGCCAGGTGGCCTAATAGCCCTAGACTTTTCTAAAGCCTTTGACACCATCTGTAAAAACTGTATTAAGGAGGCGTTAGATATTTTCCAGTTTGGTCCAAGATTCAAAACTTTTGTGGACAACTGTGATGGAAAACACAGAACGCAGTATTCAGAACGGTGGCTGG
The DNA here is from genome assembly GCA_030674185.1 of Monoplex corrugatus. Lineage (NCBI taxonomy): Eukaryota > Metazoa > Mollusca > Gastropoda > Littorinimorpha > Ranellidae > Monoplex > Monoplex corrugatus. The sequence continues at coordinate 1,081,890 of JAPXFY010000025.1, read as the reverse complement.
CTCTCTGATTGGTTCCCAATAGAACGAGGAATTCGACAAGGATGTCCTCTTAGCCCCCTTCTTTTTGTCATGGCGGTGGAAATCCTTGCTATTCGGAATTCGCCATAATAAAGACACACAAGGAATCAAACTGAGACAATATGACAATGAAGATGAACCCCATAATGTGATCAGTTAACAAGAAACACCACGAGGCTGGGATGGGACCCAGAGCGCCAATGCCTCACCACTCTCCAGACAATCACCTCCCAAACTCCCGACGCCACTCGATAGTCATTTCATCAAGCAAAGGTGGATGTCCATGCGTTACATGACCCATTCTGACCCAGTCATCAGTTACCTTGTTTACACACCGAATGGCAAGGTGGGGAGATGACAAACGGACACATTTGTTGGTAATACTTAATTGATGACAACAACAAAATAAAACAAAAACAAAAACAAAACAAAAAAAGGAAATCAACACATAAGGGGAACGGCTTATTACTCACCGCTGCGCAGCCAGCAAAGAGAAGAACCAGCAGTAACTTCATCTTGACAATGACAAGGATGTGACGGCACTGCAAGACAGGCAGACAGGCAGACAGGCAGACAGGCAGGCAGGCAGACAGGCAAACAGACCGAGTTGTAGGTGGCGTGTTGTAAGACGCAGTGAAGTCAAAGCGAGCAGTGACGGCTCTGGCGAACCACGCAGCCTTTTAGTACTGATCACCGCTAAGAGGATGTGAATTAATTATGCAGATAAGATGGGTGTCCCCTTTCCATTTCATTTACATACAAGCGATTATCCACTCCACCCTACCCCCTACCTGGAGTGGGAGTGGTGACGATGAGGACAGAGGGCATGGCCAGATATTTGGTTACTCATACGTGGAGGGCCATGATCGCCCAACGCCATGATGGTGGTGATGACGATGATGGTGGTGATGATGGTGACGATGACGATGATGGTGGTGATGAAATACGTGGCGTCAAACTGACGACTGATTTACATACAATATCTGTCCTAATTCTGTACCCGATTTTTCTGATCTACGTCTGTTTGTGTGAATGGAGGGTGAGGGTGAGGGTGAGGGTGGGGGTATAAGGGATGGTGATGGTAGGTATACGTGTCTGTGTGTGTCAAGTACGTATGTGTATTCAGGTCGCAGGAGGGTGGGGTGAAATAGTGAGGGGACGGGGTGTGGTGGTGTGGGGATTATGTTAACCCTTGGACTCCCGCACCCTAACCACCAAGAGCTAAAACTTAACTCTTTTGATTCCTGCACCTATCTACCAACTACTGCAGGAAGCTGGTGGATAGTGTAAGGGAGTCAAAGGGTTAAGTTTTTGCTTTGCTAGCATGGTTGACAATACAGGCTGCTGGTGGACAGGGTGTGGGGTCAAAGGGTTAAGGGGGAGGGGGAGGTTGTAAGTGTGTGTGCGTGTGTGTGTGTGTGGTGTGTGTATGTGTGTGTCAGTATGTATGTACATTCTGGTCGCAGGAGGGTGGGAGAGGGTATTTTGGGGAGAGGGTAGTCAGTGTGCGTGTGTGTGTGTGTGTGTGTGTGTGTGTGTGTGTGTGTGTGTGTAGTATGTATGTACATTCTGGTCGCAGGAGGGTGGGAGAGGGTATATTTTGGGGGGGGGGGTAGTCGTGTGTGTGTGTTGTGTTGGTGTGTGTGTGTGTGTGTGTGTGTGTGTGTGTGTGTGTGTGTGTGTGTGTGTGTGTGGTGTATGTGTGTGTGTGTGTGTGTGTGTCTGTGTGTCTGTGTAAGTGTTTTGTATGTAAGTGTGTGTGTGTTTGTGCGTGCGTGTATGTGTGCGTGTGTATGCGAATGTGTGTGTGTGTAAGTGTTTTGTATGTAAGCGTGTGTGTGTTTGTGCGTGCGTGTATGTGTGTGTGTATATGCGAATGTGTGTATGTAAAGAGAGCAATATATTTGTTTTTGCTTTCGTTTTCAAACTTCAAGATATGTTTTACTCAATAACAGATGCACCGGTCTCACTGGACCTGTCTTACAGAGTCTATTCTTTCTGTTCCACACAAACGACATGGATATATTGATTGAAACATATAAAACATAACACACACTCAATGTTAAAGAAGTTATGCATTGATCTTTAATAAAATATTGACTGCCATATGTCATTGGATCAAGCTATACATATGACATGAACATATCAACAACATAAAGAAACACTACACACTCATTGCCACAGAAGTTATTTAATGATTTCAATAAACGTTGGCTTTTTGGTGTCAGTCGGTCAAGCGTTTTACAAGATCCTAACCGACACATGTAGACACACATAAAGCAGATACATGTCAAGCCCTAGCAATTACGTCAAAACAACAATGATAACATAACAATGATAACATAGGAATGATAAAATAACAATGATAACATAACAATGATAACATAACAATGATAACATAACAATGATAACATAACACTGATAACATAACAATGATAACATAACAATGATAACATAACAATGATAACACAACAATGATAACACACTAATCATAACACAACAATGATAACACAACAATGATAACACAACAATGAACAATACAACAATGATAACATAACAATGATAACATAACAATGATAACATAACAAACGATAACATAACAACGTGATAACATAACAGTGATAACATAACAATGATAACATAACAGTGATAACATAACAATGATAACATAACAATGATAACATAACAATGATAACATAACAGTGATAACATAACACTGATAACATAACACTGATAACATAACACTGATAACATAACACTGATAACATAACACTGATAACATAACACTGATAACATAACACTGATAACATAACACTGATAACATAACACTGATAACATAACAATGATAACATAACAGTGATAACATAACATTGATAACATAACAATGATAACATAACACTGATAACACAACAATGATAACATAACAATGATAACATAACAATGATAACATAACAATGACAACATAACACTGATAACACAACAATGATAACATAACAATGATAACATAACACTGATAACATAACAATGATAACACAACAATGATAACATAACAATGACAACATAACAATGATAACATAACAATGATAACATAACAATGATAACATAACACTGATAACATAACAATGACAACATAACACTGATAACACAACAATGATAACATAACAATGATAACATAACAATGATAACATAACAATGATAACACAACAATGATAACACAACAATGATAACATAACAATGATAACATAACAATGATAACATAACATAACACTGATAACATAACGGTGATAACATAACGGTGATAACATAACACTGATAACACAACAATGATAAAATAACACTGATAACACAACAATGATAACATAACAATGATAACATAACGGTGATAACATAACACTGATAACATAACACTGATAACACAACAATGATAACATAACAATGATAACATAACGGTGATAACACAACACTGATAACATAACACTGATAACACAACAATGATAACACAACAATGATAACATAACACTGTAAACTGATAACATAACATGATAACATAACATGATAACATAACACTGATAAATAAATGATAACATAACACTGATAACATAACACTGATAACATAACACTGATAACATAACATGATAACATAACACTGATAACATAACAATGATAACATAACACTGATAACAAACAATGATAACATAACAATGATAACACAACAATGATAAATAACACTGTAACAACAATGATAACACAACAATGTATAACATGATAACATCATGATAACATAACGTATAACAAATGATAACAAACAATGATATAACATTACATACAATGTATAACGATAACAAATGATAACATAACGTGATAACATGATAACTACATGAAAACATCAGTAACATAACATGATAACATAACAATGATAACATAACAATGATAACATAACGGTGATAACATAACGTGATAACATAATTCACTGATAACACAACAATGAATAACATAACAATGATAACATAACAATGATAACATAACAATGATAAATAACAATGATAACTATAACATGATAACATACACGTGTTATATGAATATAATTTTTGAGTAAATAACAGATAACAACAATACAATGATAGCATAACAATGATGACATAACATATGTGTGTGTGTATGTGTGTATATGTGTGTGCATGTGTGTACGTTTTGTGTGTATTGTGCATGTGTGTGCGTGTGTATGTTGTTTGTGTGATATTATGATGTTTTGTATGTATATGTGTGTTATGTGTATGGTTGTTTGTGTGGTGTGTGTGTTCTGTACGTATATGAGCGATGTGTGTGTATGGTGCATGTTGTGTGTGTGTATGTGTAGTGTGGTGTGTGTGTGATGTGTGTGTGTGTTGTGTGTGTGTATGTAGTGTATGTATGATGATATGATGTGTGATGTAGCTTATGTATATAATTATGATGATGCTTGTGTATTATTGTGTGTATGTGTAGATGTATGTATGTGTATGTGTGTGTGTTGTTGTTGTGTGTGTGTGTGTTATGTGTGTGTATATGTAGTATGCGTATATGGTGTGATGGGTAGTGGTGGATATTTTGTGTGTGTAATGTATAGTATGTATGTGTATGTATGTGTGTGTGTGTGTATTGTGTGATGTATGTTGGTGTGTATGTTGTATGTATGTGTATGTATGTAGTATGTATTGAATGTATGTGTATGTTGTAGTGTTATGGTATATATGTATGTGTGCAGTGTATGAGTATGTATGTATTGTATGTATGTGTGTGTTGTGTGTATGTGTGATGTAGTTGTGTGTGTATTGTATGTATGTGGCATGGTGTGTTTGTTGTGGTTAGTGTGTGTGTGGTGTAGTTGTGTGGTGTATATGTGTGTGCGTATGTGTGTTGTCGGTGTGTGGTGTTAGTGTTGTGGTGTGTATGTGTGGTAAGTGTGTGTGTGGTATGTGTGTGGTTCGTTAGTGGTGAGGTACGTGTTGTGGTCGTTCTGTTGTTGTATTTGTGTGTATTGTGATGTAATGTGGTGATGTGTGTTGGTGTGTGTACAGTGTGTGTGTGTCAGTGTGTGTGTGATATGTGTGTGTATGTACAGTGTGTGTGTGTACGTGTGTGTGTGATGTACGTTGTGTGTGTGTACAGTGTGTGTGTGTGTTAAGTGTGTGTGATTGTACTGTGTGGATGTACAGTGTGTGTGTTTGTACAGTGTGTGATGTAATGTGTATGTCAGTGTTGTGGTACCAGTGTGTGTGATGTACAGTGTGTGTGTGTGTAAGTGTGTGTGATGTACAGTGTGTGTGATGTAGTGTGTGTGTGTAAGTGTGTGTGATGTACAGTGTGTGTGTGTACAGTGTGTGTTGTGTACATGTGTTGTGTGTACATGTGTGTGTGTGTATGTACAGTGTGTGTGTGTACATGTGTGTGATGTACAGTGTGTGTGTGTACCAGTGTGTGTGATGTACAGTGTGTGTGGTGTACATGTGTGTGTGTGATGTACCGTGTGTGTGTGTACAGTGTGTGTGTGTACAGTGTGTGTGATGTACAGTGTGTGTGTGTACAGTGGTGTGGTGTTGTGTGTGATGGTGACCAGTGTGTGTGATGTACACAGTGTGTTGTATTGTACAGTGTTTGCCTGTTGTATGTACCATGTGTGTTGTGTACATTGTGTGTGATGTACCAGTGTGTGTGTGTACAGTGTGTGTGATGTACCAGTGTGTGTGATGTACCAGTGTGTGTGGTGTACCAGTGTGTGTGATGTACCAGTGTGTGTGATGTACCAGTGTGTGTGTTGGTACCAGTGTGTGTGATGTACCAGGTGTGTGGTGTACCAGTGTGTGTGATGTACCAGTGTGTGTGATGTACCAGTGTGTGTGATGTACCAGTGTGTGTGATGTACCAGTGTGTGTGATGTACCAGTGTGTGATGTACCAGTGTGTGTGATGTACCAGTGTGTGTGATGTACCAGTGTGTGTGATGTACCAGTGTGTGTGATGTACCAGTGTGTGTGATGTACCAGTGTGTGTGGTGTACCAGTGTGTGTGATGTACCAGTGTGTGTGATGTACCAGTGTGTGTGAGTGTACCAGTGTGTGTGTGTACCAGTGTGTGTGATGTACCAGTGTGTGTGTGTACCAGTGTGTGTGTGTGTACCAGTGTGTGTGATGTACCAGTGTGTGTGATGTACCAGTGTGTGTGGTGTATGCAGTGTGTTGTGGTGTACCAGTGTGTGGTGATGTACCAGTGTGTGTGATGTACCAGTGTGTGTGGTGTACCAGTGTGTGTGTGTACCAGTGGTGTGATGTATGTGTGTGGTGTGATGTGTGTGTACCAGTGTGTGTGTGATGTACCAGTGTGTGTGTGTACCAGTGTGTGTGATGTACCAGTGTGTGTGTGTACCAGTGTGTGTGATGTACCAGTGTGTGTGGTGTACCAGTGTGTGTGATGTACCAGTGTGTGTGATGTACCAGTGTGTGTGGTGTACCAGTGTGTGTGATGTACCAGTGTGTGTGATGTACCAGTGTGTGTGTGTGTACCAGTGTGTGTGATGTACCAGTGTGTGTGATGTACCAGTGTGTGTGGTGTACCAGTGTGTGTGATGTACCAGTGTGTGTGATGTACCAGTGTGTGTGTGTACCAGTGTGTGTGATGTACCAGTGTGTGTGTGTACCAGTGTGTGTGATGTACCAGTGTGTGTGGTTGTACCAGTGTGTGGATGTACCAGTGTGTGTGATGTACCAGTGTGTGTGATGTACCAGTGTGTGTGATGTACCAGTGTGTGTGGTGTACCAGTGTGTGTGATGTATCAGTGTGTGTGGTGTACCAGTGTGTGTGGTGTACCAGTGTGTGTGGTGTGTGGGTGTGTGATGTGTGGTGTACCAGTGTGTGTGATGTACCAGTGTGGTGTGTGTGTACCAGTGTGTGTGTGTACAGTGTGTGTGTGTGTGTGTGTGTGTGTACCAGTGTGGTGTGTAGTGTGTGATGTACAGTGTGTGTGGGTGTACCAGTGTGTGTGGTGTACCAGTGTGTGTGGTGTACCAGTGTGTGTGATGTACCAGTGTGTGTGGTGTACCAGTGTGTGTGGTGTACCAGTGTGTGTGGTGTACCAGTGTGTGTGGTGTACCAGTGTGTGTGATGTACCAGTGTGTGTGGTGTACCAGTGTGTGTGGTGTACCAGTGTGTGTGATGTACCAGTGTGTGTGGTGTACCAGTGTGTTTGGGATGTACCAGTGTGTTTTGTGGTGTGTACCAGTGTGTGTGATGTACCAGTGTGTGTGATGTACCAGTGTGTGTGGTGTACCAGTGTGTGTGTGGTGTACCAGTGTGTGGGTGTACCAGTGTGTGTGGTGTACCAGTGTGTGTGATGTACCAGTGTGTGTGTGTACCAGTGTGTGTGATGTACCAGTGTGGTGTGATGTACCATGTGGTGTACCAGTGTGGTGTGTGTGTACCAGTGTGGTGAGGTGTACCAGTGTGTGTGTGGTGTACCAGTGTGTGCCAGTGTGTGTGGTGTACCAGTGTGTGTGGTGTACCAGTGTGTGTGTGGTGTACCAGTGTGTGGTGTACCAGTGTGTGCCAGTGTGTGTGGTGTACCAGTGTGTGTGGTGTACCAGTGTGTACCAGTGTGTGTGGTGTACCAGTGTGTGTGGTGTACCAGTGTGTGCCAGTGTGTGTGGTGTACCAGTGTGTGAGGTGTACCAGTGTGTGTGGTGTACCAGTGTGTGTGCCAGTGTGTGTGGTGTCCCAGTGTGTGTGGTGTACCAGTGTGTGCCAGTTGTGTGTGGTGTACCAGTGTGTGTGGTGTACCAGTGTGTGCCAGTGTGTGTGGTGTGTGTGGAGAGGAGGACGGAAGGAGGAGGTGAACGTAACGGGTGGAAAGTGAAGGGGAGGGGTCGAGGGGCGTATCACTTTGCATGAGGGGGGTAGAGGTGGGGATGTGGGACGTGTGTAGGACGGTGAGGGGCGTATCACTTTGGGTGAGGGGGGTAGGGGTGGGGATGTGGGGCGTGTGTAAGACGGTGAGGGGCGTTCTTGTGTCAATTCTACCTTGTCGTCTGTTGACAATACGTGATGTTGGATGGTTAATTAGATGTACTCTGTGTGTGTGTGTGTGTGTGTGTGTGTGTGTGTGTGTGTGTGTGTGTGTGGTCTGTGTGTGTGTGTGTGTGTGTGTGTGTGTGTGTGTGTGTGTGTGGTGTGTGTGTGTTTCTGTGTGTGTGTGTCTGTGTGTGTGTGTGTGTGTGTGTGTTTCTGTGTGTGTGTGTGTGTTTCTGTGTGTGTGTGTGTTTGTGTGTGTGTGTGTGTGTGTGTGTGTGTTCTGTGTGTGTGTGTGTCTGTGTGTGTGTGTCTGTGTGTTTCTGTGTGTGTGTGTCTGTGTGTGTGTCTGTGTGTGTGTTTGTGTGTGTGTGTGTGTTTGTGTATGTGTGTCTATGTGTGTGTCTGTGGTGTGTGTTGGTCTGTGTGTGTTTCTGTGTGTGTGTGTGTCTGGTGTTGTTGTGTGTGTGTTTGTGTGTGTGTGTATTTGTGTTTTGTGTGTGTGTGTGTTGTTAGTG
>JAPXFY010000025.1:1038318-1068318 GCA_030674185.1 Monoplex corrugatus | reverse complement strand
AATCCAGTCCTACAGGTGACATGGAAGACAACGACACACAAACACAACAGACTTACAATCCAGTCCTACATGTGACATGGGAAGACAACGACACACAACACAACAGACTTACAATCCAGTCCTACAGTGTGCAGGAGAGAACGACACACAACACAACAGACTTACAATCCAGTCCTACAGGTGACAGGAAGACAACGACACACAACACAACAGACTTACAATCCAGTCCTACATGTGACATGAAGACAACGACACACAACACAACAGACTTACAATCCAGTCCTACATGTGACATGAAGACAACGACACACAACACAAGAGACTTACAATCCAGTCCTACATGTGACATGAAGACAACCACACACAACACAACAGACTTACAATCCAGTCCTACATGGTGACATGAAGACAACGACACACAACACAACAGCTTACAATCCAGTCCTACATGTGACATGAAGACAACGACACACAACACAACAGGCTTACAATCCAGTCCTACATGTGACAGGAAGACAACGACACACAACACAACAGACTTACAATCCAGTCCTACATGTGACATGCAGACAACGACACACAACACAACAGGCTTACAATCCAGTCCTACATGTGACATGAGACAACGACACACAACACAACAGACTTACAATCCAGTCCTACATGTGACAGAAAGACAACGACACACAACACAACAGACTTACAATCCAGTTCCTACATGTGACATGAAGACAACGACACACAACACAACAGACTTACAATCCAGTCCTACATGTGACAGCAGACAACGACACACAACACAACAGGCTTACAATCCAGTCCTACAGGTGACATGAAGACAACGACACACAACACAACAGACTTACAATCCAGTCCTACAGGTGACAGGCAGACAACGACACACAACACAACAGACTTACAATCCAGTCCTACAGGTGACACAAACAACGACACACAACACAACAGACTTACAATCCAGTCCTACAGGTGACATGAAAGACAACGACACACAACACAACAGATTTACAATCCAGTCCTACATAATAGGCAAAGCAACGACACACAACACAACAGATTACAATCCAGTCCTACAGGTGACAGGCAGACAACGACACACAACACAACAGCTTAAAATCCAGTCCTACAGGTGACAGAGACAAGACACACAACACAACAGACTTACAATCCAGTCCTACATGTGACATAAACAACGACACACAACACAACAGATTTACAATCCAGTCCTACAGGTGACAAGACAACGACACACAACACAACAGACTTACAATCCAGTCCTACAGGTGACATAAACACAACGACACACAACACAACAGGCTTACAATCCAGTCCTACAGGTGACATGAAGACAACGACACACAACACAACAGACTTACAATCCAGTCCTACAGGTGACATGAGACAACGACACACAACACAACAGACTTACAATCCAGTCCTACAGGTGACATGAAGACAACGACACACAACACAACAGACTTACAATCCAGTCCTACAGGTACATGAAGACAACGACACACAACACAACAGACTTACAATCCAGTCCTACAGGTGACAGGAGACAACGACACACAACACAACAGACTTACAATCCAGTCCTACAGGTGACATGAAACAACGACACACAACACAACAGACTTACAATCCAGTCCTACAGGTGAATAAAACAACGACACACAACACAACAGACTTACAATCCAGTCCTACAGGTGACATAGACAACGACACACAACACAACAGACTTACAATCCAGTCCTACATGTGACAGGAGACAACGACACACAACACAACAGATTTACAATCCAGTCCTACAGGTGACAGGCAAACAACGACACACAACACAACAGACTTACAATCCAGTCCTACATGTGACATGAAGACAACGACACACAACACAACAATTACAATCCAGTCCTACAGTGACATGAAACAACGACACACAACACAACAGATTTACAATCCAGTCCTACATGTGACAGGAAGACAACGACACACAACAAAACAGACTTACAATCCAGTCCTACATGTGACAGAGACAACGACACACAACACAACAGACTTACAATCCAGTCCTCAGTGTGACATGAAGACAACGACACACAACACAACAGACTTACAATCCAGTCCTACAGAAGGTGGAGTTTGAATTTTGTTCAAGAGCGAGTCTTCACACTCACACAATTCCATATGCGTCCATCCAAATCTGAGAGCAGTTCTCCTGGCACACTCCCTGAAATTGTGCAAAACCCTGTGTGTTGGCAGTGTCTTGAAATGGGGATATGGGGGAGAAGGACATATCAAACAGTAAGCTGACACCACCAGAATGATGGCAACATTCAGATGGGCAGCCAACAGGCCAGTGGACCTATCAAACAGTAAGCTGACACCACCAGAATGATGGCAACATTCAGATGGGCAGCCAACAGGCCAGTGGACCTATCAAACAGTAAGCTGACACCACCAGAATGATGGCAACATTCAGATGGGCAGCCAACAGGCCAGTCGACCTATCAAACAGTAAGCTGAACACCAGAATGATGGCAACATTCAGATGGGCAGCCAACAGGCCATGGACCTATCAAACAGTAAGCTGATATTACCAGAATGATGGAAACATTCAGATGGGCAGCCAACAGGCCATTGGACCTATCAAACACTAAGCTGAGCTGAACCACCAGAATGATGGAAACATTAAGTTGGGCAGACAACAGGCCAGTGGACCTATCAAACAGTAAGCTGACACCACCAGAATGACGGAAACATTAAGATGGGCAGCCAACAGGCCAGTGGACCTATCAAACAGTAAGCTGACACCACCAGAATGATGGAAACATTAAGATGGGCAGCCAACAGACCAGTGGACCTATCAAACAGTAAGCTGACACCACCAGAAAGATGGAGACATTAAGATGGACAGCCAACAGACCAGTGGACCTATCAAACAGTAAGCTGACACCACCAGAAATGAGCAAAGACATTACGAGATGGACAGCCAACAGACCAGTGGACCTATCAAACAGTAAGCTGACACCACCACAGAAAGATGGAGCAGCCAACAGAGACCAGTGGACCTATCAAACAGTAAGCTGACACCACCAGAAAGATGGACAGCCAACAGACCAGTGGACCTATCAAACAGTAAGCTGACACCCCAGAAAGATGGACAGCCAACAGACCATGGACCTATCAAACAGTAAGCTGACACCACCAGAAAGAGGACAGCAACAGACCAGTGGACCTATCAAACAGTAAGCTGACACCACCAAGATAAGAGGAGCACCAACAGACCAGTGGACCTATCAAACAGTAAGCTGACAACCACAGAAACGATGGACAGCCAACAGACCAGTGGACCTATCAAACAGTAAGCTGACACCACCAGAAAGATGGACAGCCCAACAGACCAGTGGACCTATCAAACAGTAAGCTGACACCACCAGAAAGTATGGACAGCCAACAGACCAGTGGACCTATCAAACAGTAAGCTGACACCACCAGAAAGATGGACAGCCAACAGCCAGTGGACCTATCAAACAGTAAGCTGACACCACCAGAAAGATGGACAGCCAACAGACCAGTGGACCTATCAAACAGTAAGCTGACACCACCAGAAAGATGGACAGCCAACAGACCATGGACCTATCAAACAGTAAGCTGACACCACCAGAAAGAATGGACAGCCAACAGACCAGTGGACCTATCAAACAGTAAGCTGACACCACCAGAAAGATGGACAGCCAACAGACCAGTGGACCTATCAAACAGTAAGCTGACACCACCAGAAAGATGGACAGCCAACAGACCAGTGGACCTATCAAACAGTAAGCTGACACCACCAGAAAGATGGACAGCCAACAGACCAGTGGACCTATCAAACAGTAAGCTGACACCACCAGAAAGATGGACAGCCAACAGACCAGTGGACCTATCAAACAGTAAGCTGACACCACCAGAAAGATGGACAGCCAACAGACCAGTGGACCTATCAAACAGTAAGCTGACACCACCAGAAAGATGGACAGCCAACAGACCAGTGGACCTATCAAACAGTAAGCTGACACCACCAGAAAGATGGACAGCCAACAGACCAGTGGACCTATCAAACAGTAAGCTGACACCACCAGAAAGATGGACAGCCAACAGACCAGTGGACCTATCAAACAGTAAGCTGACACCACCAGAAAGATGGAACAAGGCCAACAGACCAGTGGACCTATCAAACAGTAAGCTGACACCACCAGAAAGATGAGAAAATGGACACAACAGACCAGTGGAACCCTATGCAAACAGTAAGCTGACACCACCAAAGATGACAGCCAACAGACCAGTGGACCTATCAAACAGTAAGCTGACACCACCAGAAAGATGGACAGCCAACAGACCAGTGGACCTATCAAACAGTAAGCTGACACCACCAGAAAGATGGACAGCCAACAGACCAGTGGACCTATCAAACAGTAAGCTGACACCACCAGAAAGATGGACAGCCAACAGACCAGTGGACCTATCAAACAGTAACTGACACCACCAGAAAGATGGACAGCCAACAGACCAGTGGACCTATCAAACAGTAAGCTGACACCACCAGAAAGATGGACAGCCAACAGACCAGTGGACCTATCAAACAGTAAGCTGACACCACCAGAAAGATGGACAGCCAACAGACCAGTGGACCTATCAAACAGTAAGCTGACACCACCAAAAGATGGACAGCCAACAGACCAGTGGACCTATCAAACAGTAAGCTGACACCACCAGAAAGATGGACAGCCAACAGACCAGTGGACCTATCAAACAGTAAGCTGACACCACCAGAAAGATGGACAGCCAACAGACCAGTGGACCTATCAAACAGTAAGCTGACACCACCAGAAAGATGGACAGCCAACAGACCAGTGGACCTATCAAACAGTAAGCTGACACCACCAGAAAGATGGACAGCCAACAGACCAGTGGACCTATCAAACAGTAAGCTGACACCACCAGAAAGATGGACAGCCAACAGACCAGTGGACCTATCAAACAGTAAGCTGACACCACCAGAAAGATGGACAGCCAACAGACCAGTGGACCTATCAAACAGTAAGCTGACACCACCAGAAAGATGGACAGCCAACAGACCAGTGGACCTATCAAACAGTAAGCTGACACCACCAGAAAGATGGACAGCCAACAGACCAGTGGACCTATCAAACAGTAAGCTGACACCACCAGAAAAACAGTATCAGATGACAGCCAACAGACCAGTGGACCTATCAAACAGTAAGCTGACACCACCAGAAAGATGGACAGCCAACAGACCAGTGGACCTATCAAACAGTAAGCTGACACCACCAGAAAGATGGACAGCCAACAGACCAGTGGACCTATCAAACAGTAAGCTGACACCACCAGAAAGATGGACAGCCAACAGACCAGTGGACCTATCAAACAGTAAGCTGACACCACCAGAAAGATGGACAGCCAACAGACCAGTGGACCTATCAAACAGTAAGCTGACACCACCAGAAAGATGGACAGCCAACAGACCAGTGGACCTATCAAACAGTAAGCTGACACCACCAGAAAGATGGACAGCCAACAGACCAGTGGACCTATCAAACAGTAAGCTGACACCACCAGAAAGATGGACAGCCAACAGACCAGTGGACCTATCAAACAGTAAGCTGACACCACCAGAAAGATGGGCAGCCAACAGACCAGTGGACCTATCAAACAGTAAGCTGACACCACCAGAAAGATGGACAGCCAACAGACCAGTGGACCTATCAAACAGTAAGCTGACACCACCAGAAAGATGGACAGCCAACAGACCAGTGGACCTATCAAACAGTAAGCTGACACCACCAGAAAGATGGACAGCCAACAGACCAGTGGACCTATCAAACAGTAAGCTGACACCACCAGAAAGATGGACAGCCAACAGACCAGTGGACCTATCAAACAGTAAGCTGACACCACCAGAAAGATGGACAGCCAACAGACCAGTGGACCTATCAAACAGTAAGCTGACACCACCAGAAAGATGGACAGCCAACAGACCAGTGGACCTATCAAACAGTAAGCTGACACCACCAGAAAGATGGCAGCCAACAGACCAGTGGACCTATCAAACAGTAAGCTGACACCACCAGAAAGATGGACAGCCAACAGACCAGTGGACCTATCAAACAGTAAGCTGACACCACCAGAAAGATGGGCAGCCAACAGACCAGTGGACCTATCAAACAGTAAGCTGACACCACCAGAAAGATGGACAGCCAACAGACCAGTGGACCTATCAAACAGTAAGCTGACACCACCAGAAAGATGGACAGCCAACAGACCAGTGGACCTATCAAACAGTAAGCTGACACCACCAGAAAGATGGACAGCCAACAGACCAGTGGACCTATCAAACAGTAAGCTGACACCACCAGAAAGATGGACAGCCAACAGACCAGTGGACCTATCAAACAGTAAGCTGACACCACCAGAAAGATGGGCAGCCAACAGACCAGTGGACCTATCAAACAGTAAGCTGACACCACCAGAAAGATGGACAGCCAACAGACCAGTGGACCTATCAAACAGTAAGCTGACACCACCAGAAAGATGGACAGCCAACAGACCAGTGGACCTATCAAACAGTAAGCTGACACACCAGAAAGATGGACAGCCAACAGACCAGTGGACCTATCAAACAGTAAGCTGACACCACCAGAAAGATGGACAGCCAACAGACCAGTGGACCTATCAAACAGTAAGCTGACACCACCAGAAAGATGGACAGCCAACAGACCAGTGGACCTATCAAACAGTAAGCTGACACCACCAGAAAGATGGACAGCCAACAGACCAGTGGACCTATCAAACAGTAAGCTGACACCACCAGAAAGATGGACAGCCAACAGACCAGTGGACCTATCAAACAGTAAGCTGACACCACCAGAAAGATGGACAGCCAACAGACCAGTGGACCTATCAAACAGTAAGCTGACACCACCAGAAAGATGGACAGCCAACAGACCAGTGGACCTATCAAACAGTAAGCTGACACCACCAGAAAGATGGACAGCCAACAGACCAGTGGACCTATCATAAACAGTAAGCTGACACCACCACAGAAAGATGGACAGCCAACAGACCAGTGGACCTATCAAACAGTAAGCTGACACCACCAGAAAGATGGACAGCCAACAGACCAGTGGACCTATCAAACAGTAAGCTGACACCACCAGAAAGATGGACAGCCAACAGACCAGTGGACCTATCAAACAGTAAGCTGACACCACCAGAATGATGGACAGCCAACAGACCAGTGGACCTATCAAACAGTAATAAAAAGAAGATGACAGCAACAACGCATCAAAAGTAGTGGACACCAAGATGGACAGCAACGACCAGTGGACCTATCAAACAGTAAGCTGACACCACCAGAAAGATGGACAGCCAACAGACCAGTGGACCTATCAAACAGTAAGCTGACACCACCAGAAAGATGGACAGCCAACAGACCAGTGGACCTATCAAACAGTAAGCTGACACCACCAGAAAGATGGACAGCCAACAGACCAGTGGACCTATCAAACAGTAAGCTGACACCACCAGAAAGATGGACAGCCAACAGACCAGTGGACCTATCAAACAGTAAGCTGACACCACCAGAAAGATGGACAGCCAACAGACCAGTGGACCTATCAAACAGTAAGCTGACACCACCAGAAAGATGGACAGCCAACAGACCAGTGGACCTATCAAACAGTAAGCTGACACCACCAGAAAAGAATGGGCAGCCAACAGACCAGTGGACCTATCAAACAGTAAGCTGACACCACCAGAAAGATGGACAGCCAACAGACCAGTGGACCTATCAAACAGTAAGCTGACACCACCAGAAAGAGGGGACAGCCAACACCAGTGGACCTATCAAATAAGCTACACCCCAGAAAGATGGCAGCCAACAGACCAGTGGACCTATCAAACAGTAAGCTGACACCACCAGAAAGATGGACAGCCAACAGACCAGTGGACCTATCAAACAGTAAGCTGACACCACCAGAAAGATGGACAGCCAACAGACCAGTGGACCTATCAAACAGTAAGCTGACACCACCAGAAAGATGGACAGCCAACAGACCAGTGGACCTATCAAACAGTAAGCTGACACCACCAGAAAGATGGAGAGCCAACAGACCAGTGGACCTATCAAACAGTAAGCTGACACCACCAGAAAGATGGAGAGCCAACAGACCAGTGGACCTATCAAACAGTAAGCTGACACCACCAGAAAGATGGACAGCCAACAGACCAGTGGACCTATCAAACAGTAAGCTGACACCACCAGAAAGATGGACAGCCAACAGACCAGTGGACCTATCAAACAGTAAGCTGACACCACCAGAAAGATGGACAGCCAACAGACCAGTGGACCTATCAAACAGTAAGCTGACACCACCAGAAAGATGGACAGCCAACAGACCAGTGGACCTATCAAACAGTAAGCTGACACCACCAGAAAGATGGCAGCCAACAGACCAGTGGACCTATCAAACAGTAAGCTGACACCACCAGAAAGATGGACAGCCAACAGACCAGTGGACCTATCAAACATGTAAGCTGACACCACCAGAAAGATGGACAGCCAACAGACCAGTGGACCTATCAAACAGTAAGCTGACACCACCAGAAAGATGGACAGCCAACAGACCAGTGGACCTATCAAACAGTAAGCTGACACCACCAGAAAGATGGACAGCCAACAGACCAGTGGACCTATCAAACAGTAAGCTGACACCACCAGAAAGATGGGCAGCCAACAGACCAGTGGACCTATCAAACAGTAAGCTGACACCACCAGAAAGATGGAGAGCCAACAGACCAGTGGACCTATCAAACAGTAAGCTGACACCACCAGAAAGATGGGCAGCCAACAGACCAGTGGACCTATCAAACAGTAAGCTGACACCACCAGAAAGATGGACAGCCAACAGACCAGTGGACCTATCAAACAGTAAGCTGACACCACCAGAAAGATGGGCAGCCAACAGACCAGTATTTTAATGTTGCAGGCTGGGATTGAACTCGAGATATCAGATCTGGAGTCCACAGCTCTGTCAAACCAACCAACCAGCCGGCGTCCAGTACCACGGTCATCATCAAGATCTGCACTGGTCATAGAGGCCTCTCTCTCTCTCTCACACAAACACACACACACATACACACACATGTACAAATATGTACATAGACACACACACGTGCATACACACACAGATACACATACACACAAACACACACATTTGTGCACACATACGTAGATACACACACGCATACGCAGATACACACACACACACACACACACATTCGCACACACACACACACACTCGCACACACACACACACACAACGCACACACACACACACACACACACACAAACACTCACACACTACACACACACACACACACACACACACACGCATACGCAGATACACACACACACACACACACACACACACACACACACACACTACACACACACAAACACACCCCAACAACCAACAAAATTCAGGTGTAAATATATAATTCATATTGAGCTCAACAACCGCAGGCAACATATTTTTGCAAGCGACAGAACGGTCTGAGTTCTGCATATGACAAATACAGAGATTACAGCAAACAGGTTAGAGATCTGTCAACAGTTTGAAATCAATATACAGGGCTGCAAAATGCCGACAAGTTGATCAGCATCACCACACAACATACATACATATTGTACTGTACTGCTAACTACATGGTAACAGGAGAACATTGAAGACATGAAAATGAGACACCATCAATGATTAACCCCATTCACCAACTGCAAAAAAAAAATTAACCCTTTGATTCCCGTACCCTATCCACCAACTGCAAAAATTTTACCTTTTTGACTTCCTCACTCCATCCACCAACTGCAAAAATGTAACCCTTTGATTCCCTCACCCTATCCACCAACTGCAAAAACTTAACGCTTTGACTCCCGCACCCATCTACCAACTAAAAAAAAAAACTCTGAGTCCCTCACACTATCCACCAGCTTCCTTAAGAAGGGAATCAGCCAGTTGACCAAGTGTCAGCCATCCACACCACACACAAAACGTGTTACAGACGGCAACAGTGGGAAGAACAATAATGAAGGAAGACAACTCTAAGAAATTGTAATTTGCCGTCAAGTCTTCACAAAGACAATCATCATTTGTCTGTTTCCGTTTGTGAAGCTTCCTTATACACAGGTTGCTTGGTTCTGGCAGAACAACGCATTTCAGGTCTGAGGGCTTGAGTTCAATCCCAGCCCACATTTGAAACTTGTCTTCGCTGCCCATCTTGGTGTTTCCATCATTCTGCTGACGGCAGCTTAGTTGTTCATAGGTCCACCCCCCCCCCCCCCCCCCTCTTCCCTATTTCAATGCTTCGTGTGTTCTTAAAGCTTTTGCGTTGACTCAAGCAGACTGCCAGACAACTGTTAGAGGAGTTGGGTGGAGCACATATGGAGCTGTCCAAGCACGATGAACACATTCCAACTAACTGCAAGCTCCGAGAGGTTTTCAATTTCAGGTTTCTTTTTTTTTCTAATGTCTTGTTTTTTTCATTCAGAAATGAAATTATCACTTGTCAGTTTCAAAGATGGCGACAAAAGGAAACCAGTTGCCAAGTGACGTCACACACTGTCCCCAATACAGACGACATGCTGCTTGTGACGCTACATCTAGTTCAGAACATACTGACGACATGCTGCTTGTGACGCTACATCTAGTTCAGAACATACTGACGACATGCTGCTTGTGACGCTACATCTAGTTCAGAACATACTGACGACTACAGATGTGAACATATCTACTGTGCACCAGGTCCGTCTGAATAGTCCTCGTTCTAGTCAAAAATCTGTGGCTGGGTTTTTGGGTTAGGAGGATTTTGAAAAAATATATTTAAAGCATTCGTTTGTTTACTTGTTTCGATCTTGTACACAAAGCTTTATGGAGAGTACTGTTTCTAAATGTGTCGATGTTTTTTTGTGTGCGTTTGACATTTGTTGTAATCATCATGAATACTAGTCTGAAAAATACTGTTTGCATAAAAAATACCGACGTTGGTATTATTGTGTATTTTTCTGGTCTGGAAATACTGCTTAAAGTCTGACAATTGTTGACATTTGTGTTCATCTGATGAAACAACACACCATCCATGACACACACCTGACGACATATTGATATCTCACGTCAACCAGTTTTGACACACCTGACGACATATTGATATCTCACGTCAACCAGTTTTGACACACCTGACGACATATTGATATCTCACGTCAACCAGTTTTGACACACACCTGACGACATATTGATATCTCACGTCAACCAGTTTTGACACACCTGACGACATATTGATATCTCACGTCAACCAGTTTTGAGCAATTTGAAATTAATATCCTGCCACAGGACTTTTGATATTTTGCCAATAAAAATTCACTGAAGGTTTATTTGTCACATTAAATCCCATAAAGTGTATACAATGAAAAATAAATCCCAAAGTATATATACTACATATATTACAAAACAAAGTGTATAATCAACGTGAACATATATGTACAAAATAACAGGAATACATCTACAGTTTCCTGCAGGAAGGGCGTACCACTACACAAATAAACAAAGCAAATACACCCTTGTGACAGCAAAACTCAAACTATGTATATATATATATACACAGAACAAAATGTACATAACTGCCTGATCATCCAGACAGCAAAACTCTGTTCATTGAGAAATATGAAGTCCTCTGTTTTAACCTTTTGACTCCCACACCCTATTCACCCAATTACAAAAACTTAACCCTCTGACACCATCACCCTGTAGGATAGGGTGAGGAAATGGAGGGGTTAAGTTTTTGCTTTGCTAGCATGGTTAACAGTGCAGGATGCTGGTGGACAGGGTGCGGGAGTCAAAGAGGTCAGACTATGGCCGTACAGTATCACAAGCGTTCACTCATCAGCAAAAACAAAATCACCATCATGTTCTGATTATGGAGACGGGAAATACAACGCCAAGTTCAGACACCATACCAGGGGATGGAGAAGTGGGGGGGGTTATCTTGCTATAAAGCATGGTAAATATAAACTTTATCAGTCGCTGTCTGAACAATCTAGAAGTGGGGGTTATCCTGCTATAAAGCGTGGTAAATATAAACTTTATCAGTCGCTGTGTCTGAACAATCTAGAAGTGGGGGTTATCTTGCTATAAAGCGTGGTAAATATAAACTTTATGAGTCACTATGTCTGAACAATCTAGAAGTGGGGGTTATCCTGCTATAAAGCGTGGTAAATATAAACTTTATCAGTCGCTGTGTCTGAACAATCTAGAAGTGGGGGTTATCCTGCTATAAAGCGTGGTAAATATAAACTTTATCAGTCACTATGTCTGAACAATCTAGAAGTGGGGGTTATCCTGCTATAAAGCGTGGTAAATATAAACTTTATCAGTCGCTGTGTCTGAACAATCTAGAAGTGGGGGTTATCCTGCTATAAAGTGTGGTAAAGTGTGGTAAATATAAACTTTATCAGTCGCTATGTCTGAACAATCTGTGGTCTTATGTTCAATATCACACAAATGTTGAACAATTAACAAGTAAAGAACAGATTTTGACGTGGTGTTAGTCCTGATATGGCTCTAGTAGTCGGCTGGGCTGTAACAGTAAGCAATATGAACTTGCTAAGCAATATGAACTCGCTAAGCAATATGATCTTGAACAAGAAAAGAAGAAGAAAGAAAAAAAGACAAGAAAAAGAAGAGCAAACTTCAGTGTCCGTTCCTCAAGACGGCATCTATGCATTTAGAAAATATTCCATTGATGTCACAAACACTGTGTGACGGATAAGATCCAAAATGTCATGGCATAAATTGGATATTTGTGTTGATGTCACAAACACCGTGTGACGGATAAGATCCAAAATGTCATGACATAAATTGGATATTTGTGTTGATGTCACAAACACTGTGTGACGGATAAGATCCAAAATGTCATGACATAAATTGGATATTTGTTTTGATGTCACAAACACTGTGTGACGGATAAGATCCAAAATGTCACGACATAAATTGGATATTTGTGTTGATGTCACAAACACCATGACGGATAAGATCCAAAATGTCATGACATAAATTGGATATTTGTGTTGATGTCACAAACACCATGACGGATAAGATCCAAAATGTCATGACATAAATTGGATATTTGTGTTGATGTCACAAACACCATGACGGATAAGATCCAAAATGTCATGACATAAATTGGATATTTGTGTTGATTGCACAAACACCATGATGGATAAGATCCAAAATGTCACGGCATAAGTTGGATATTTGTGTTGATGTCACACCAACAGGTAGTACCATGCACACCAACAGGTAGTACTATGCACACCAACAGGTAGTACTGTGTACACACCAACAGGTAGTACTGTGCACACCAACAGGTAGTACTGTGCACACCAACAGGTAGTACTGTGTACACACCAACAGGTAGTACTATGCACACCAACAGGTAGTATTGTGCACACCAACAGGTAGTACTGTGCACACCAACAGGTAGTACTGTACACACCAACAGGTAGTACTATGCACACCAAGAGGTAGTATTGTGCACACCAACAGGTAGTACTGTGCACACCAACAGGTAGTACTGTGCAGGTAGTACCGTGCACACCAAGAGGTAGTACTGTGCACACCAACAGGTAGTACTGTGCACACCAACAGGTTGTACTGTGCACACCAACAGGTAGTACTCCTTCCTCCTCCTTATACCTAAACTCTGATTTCAGTCGTGTGAAGATCTATCCCTAAATAAATATGTGTATATCAGATCTGCTTACACACACACACACACACACACACACACACACACACACACACACACACACACACACACACACACACACACACACACACACACACACACACACTCACACACACACACACACATACATACACACACACACACACACACACACATACACGAACACACAAACATGTGCATAGACATATTCACATCCTTCCATCATCAAGCCAAATGTTGTAATAATATTTGTCCATATGCAGGAAGATGGAGACAAACCCAACTGAGGACAGCAGAACACAACATGGCAGTGAAGCAGAAGGAAACAAACCTACACATACACAGACCTTTAACAGCACACACACACACAGATCTTTAACAGCACACAGATCTTTAACAGCACACATATCTTTAACAGCACACAGATCTTTAACAGCACACAGATCTTTAACAGCACACAGATCTTTAACAGAACACAGACACACGTTAACAAGACAGATCAGTGCTATTACCAATCTGTGTTAACAAACCATGGTACCATGCAATATAACAGGGCTGAAGTCACAGGTACCAGGTCTGCAGGCGTTATCTAACCATGGTACCATGCAATATAACAAGACTGAAGTCACAGGTACCAGGCCTACAGTGCCTTATGACAAACAATGGTACCCACGCAATATAACAGCCACTATAGACAGATGAACAGGAAGTCAAACATGTCTATATCACCACCATCCACTGTGCCGTCATGAATATCATCTACAGACATACATGGCAAGAATTCTACAATTGTGGAAATGGGAAAAGGGAGATTGTTAATGAAGCGTTCTTCCCCCAAAATCAGAAATTGAAAAATTCATACAACTCCAAGCACATCAAAAGTTAAAACAAAGCTTATAGAAAAATTCACACGACAAAACTTCAAACAAAGAAAATTGGACAAAAATTGCTATTTAGAAAATTTGGAACAAAACATTAAAAACGACAAAAGAAAATATACATGCAATTTATTCTAAAAGATCAAAAGCACTGACTTCTGAGATAAAACAAAAAAAAACGTAAGAAGCAAGACTAAACGTCCGTGAAAATTGGTTCCTGATTTCCCGCCATGTACATTAGACAAAAATTGTATTGGCAGCCATGTTGTTTGAGATCATTCACATACTGGCACACACACCTTTTTTGCCCCTGGTGAAAACAGTTCATGCATGGACAAAAAACAATTCCATAACTCACTGTGATACTCTCTGAACAAATCGTTCATTATTTTTCTATGTTCTTTGAGCAGATTCAATAGACACTGGCACTCAAATTCTGTCATACAGATATGATTAAATGATACCTACAAACATCAAAACAAATAGCATTTGCTCTATTCTCTGAGTGGACTGGGTGGGCATCAGCACTCAAATTTCTGTCAGATTCATATCGTAATAAAACTATATCCCAGCAACAACAAAACAGACAGCAATCGCTATGTTCTGTCAGCAAATTAAGCAAGTACTGGTAGTCCAGGTATTGTCAAAACACCAAGACATACACCACTGTTCTAATTTGATGCGCATCTTGTGAGGGCACGAACACAGTCCACATTTTACCTGACAAAACATCATCTACTATAACAAAACACATCAGTTTGCTGGCCATCATCCTTTCTCTCAAAACTTGCTGTGAATATTCACGCTTGATTTCTTTCATGCAAAGTCATGCAGCAATCATCAATCTTTCTACACTGGAGAACATGACTGAGCACAGTGAGGGTAGTGACACAGGTGTGTGAGGGTAGTGACACAGGTGTGTGAGGGTAGTGACACAGGTGTGTGACGGTAGTGACACAGGTGTGTGACGGTAGTGACACAGGAGGTGTGTTGGAGAACATGAAGGAGCAGTGTTGAGGGTAGTGAATAGGAATCATAATCTAACAAGATTTTTACAACTTAAATCTGGGACTACGGTCACAAGATCCGACACAGACAGACAGTGACACTGAGACAATACTGAGACATTACACCATTCATTTGTACACTACGCACAACAACGTGAGAGAAGACAGTGACAGTGACAGTGACCGTGACAGTGACAGTGACAGAGAAGGAGAGAGAGTGACAGAGTGAGAGAGTAAGAGAGAGAAAGGGGGGAGGGGAGGAAGAGGGTGAAAAAGAGACAGACTGGCAGACAGACAAACATACAAACACAGACAGAGACAGACTGGTAGACACAAAAACACAGAGACAGAATGGCAGGCACAGACAGACATGCACACACACACACAGAGTCAAGACTGGCAGTCAAGGACTGGCAGACAGAGACAGACTGGCAGACAGAGACAGACTGGCAGACAGAGACACTGGCAGACAGAGACACTGGCAGTCAAGGACTGACAGACACTCAGAGACAGACTGGCAGACAGAGACAGACTGGCAGACAGAGACACTGGCAGTCAAGGACTGACAGACACTCAGAGACAGACTGGCAGACAGAGAGACTGGCAGACAGACAGACTGGCAGACAGAGACACTGGCAGTCAAGGACTGACAGACACTTAGAGACAGACACTCAGAGACAGACTGGCAGACGGAGACACTGGCAGTCAAGGACTGGCAGACACACAGAGCTACAGACTGGCAGACAGAGAGACTGGCAGACACACACAGAGACAGACTGGCAGACAGAGACAGAACTATCACATGTATGTTTATGTAATACAAAAAGCACCTCAGTCTTAACATTATCATCGTGGTATTTGTTTCCTCAAAACGCTCGGATGGATTTCCCCCAACAACAGGCAGAAAGCACAACAAAGACAGACAATCACTGCATTCAACATCAATACCTCTGCTCATTTTCACAGGCTTACTTATCATTGTTATTTCATTATTTAATCTTTGTTTATTTATTTGTCATTATTTATTACTTTTCCATTATTTATTATTTGTTTATTCATCGTTATCATTTCTTTACATGATTTCTTCTTATATTCACAGACTTTTTCCTTTGTCAGTCTAGACAGATTTCCTAAAGAGTATTACTCTCTAGCTAAAGGTCAGGCGCACGTGACGCACACCATCTGTGCCTCCTTTCATCAAAGACAGAAGACCAAACGACGTACGTACTCCAGAGCACGGAAAGGGAGAAGCGCCTGTGATTACCCCATGCCGAGTTCTGGCCGTGATGCACTAATGGTGGTGCCTGTGTTCCCCACTTACTAGCGCCCCAAACTGGTCGGGAGGAAACCTGTATAACCATGGACACAGGAAATTCAGGGAAGACAAATTATCAATAAGGTAACAAAAATCAATAAATGTCAAAAATACAATACAGGAAAATACATAAAGAAAAATATTAATAAAGGTAAAAATATCAATAAAGGTAAAAATATCAATAAAGGTAAAAATATCAGTAAAGGTAAAAATATCAATAAAGGTAAAAATATCAATAAAGGTAAAAATATCAATAAAGGTAAAAATATCAGTAAAGTAAAAATATCAATAAAGGTAAAAATATCAGTAAAAGTAAAAATATCAATAAAGGTAAAAATATCAATAAAGGTAAAAATATCATAAAGGTAAAAAATATCAGTAAAGGGTAAAAATATCAATAAAGGTAAAAATATCAATAAAGGTAAAAATATCAATAAAGGTAAAAAATATCAATAAAGGTAAAAATAAGTAAAAGTAAAAATATCAATAAAGGTAAAAATATCAGTAAAGGTAAAAATATCAATAAAGGTAAAAAATATCAATAGAGGTAAAAATAAGGTAAAAGTAAAAATATCAATAAAGGTAAAAATATCAGTAAAGGTAAAAATATCAATAAAGGTAAAAAATTCAATAAAGGTAAAAATATCAGTAAAGGTAAAAATATCAGTAAAGGTAAAAATATCAATAAAGGTAAAATCTATAATAAAAAGGTAAAAATATCAATAAAGGTAAAAATATCAATAAAGGTAAAACTATCAATAAAAGTAAAAATATCAGTAAAGGTAAAAATATCAATAAAGGTAAAAATATCAGTAAAGGTAAAAATATCAATAAAGGTAAAAATATCAGTAAAGGTAAAAATATCAATAAAGGTAAAAATATCAGTAAAGGTAAAAATATCAATAAAGGTAAAAATATCAATAAAGGTAAAAATATCAGTAAAGGTAAAAATATCAATAGAGGTAAAAATATCAGTAAAGGTAAAAATATCAATAAAAGTAAAAATATCAATAAAGGTAAAAATATCAATAAAGGTAAAAATATCAATAAAGGTAAAAATATCAATAAAGGTAAAAAATATCAATAAAGGTAAAAATAAGGTAAAAGTAAAAATATCAATAAAGGTAAAAATATCAGTAAAGGTAAAAATATCAATAAAGGTAAAAAATATCAATAGAGGTAAAAATAAGGTAAAAGTAAAAATATCAATAAAGGTAAAAATATCAGTAAAGGTAAAAATATCAATAAAGGTAAAAATATCAATAAAGGTAAAAATATCAGTAAAGGTAAAAATATCAGTAAAGGTAAAAATATCAGTAAAGGTAAAAATATCAATAAAGGTAAAACTATCAATAAAGGTAAAACTATCATTAAAAGTAAAAATATCAGTAAAGGTAAAAATATCAGTAAAGGTAAAAATATCAATAAAGGTAAAAATATCAATAAAGGTAAAAATATCAGTAAAGGTAAAAATATCAATAGAGGTAAAAATATCAGTAAAGGTAAAAATATCAATAAAAGTAAAAATATCAATAAAGGTAAAAATATCAGTAAAGGTAAAAATATCAATAGAGGTAAAAAATATCAGTAAAGGTAAAAATATCAATAAAAGTAAAAATATCAGTAAAGGTACAAATATCAATAAAGGTAAAAATATCAATAGAGGTAAAAATATCAATAAAGGTAAAAATAAGGTAAAAGTATCAATAAAGGTAAAAATATCAGTAAAGGTAAAAATATCAATAAAGGTAAAAATATCAATAGAGGTAAAAATATCAGTAAAGGTAAAAATATCAATAGAGGTAAAAATATCAGTAAAGTTAAAAATATCAATAAAGGTAAAAATATCAATAAAGGTAAAAATATCAATAAAGGTAAAAATATCAATAAAGGTAAAAATAAGGTAAAAGTAAAAATATCAATAAAGGTAAAAATATCAATAAAGGTAAAAATATCAATAAAGGTAAAAATATCAATAGAGGTAAAAATATCAGTAAAGGTAAAAATATCAATAAAGGTAAAAATATCAATAAAGGTAAAAATATCAGTAAAAGTAAAAATATCAGTAAAGGTAAAAATAAGGTAAAAATATCAATAAAGGTAAAAATATCAATAGAGGTAAAAATATCAGTAAAAGTAAAAATAAGGTAAAAATATCAGTAAAGGTAAAAATATCAATAAAAGTAAAAATATCAGTAAAGGTACAAATATCAATAAAGGTAAAAATATCAATAGAGGTAAAAATATCAATAAAGGTAAAAATAAGGTAAAAGTATCAATAAAGGTAAAAATATCAGTAAAGGTAAAAATATCAATAAAGGTAAAAATATCAATAGAGGTAAAAATATCAGTAAAGGTAAAAATATCAATAGAGGTAAAAATATCAGTAAAGGTAAAAATATCAATAAAGGTAAAAATATCAATAAAGGTAAAAATATCAATAAAGGTAAAAATATCAGTAAAGGTAAAAATATCAATAAAGGTAAAAATATCAATAAAGGTAAAAATAAGGTAAAAGTAAAAATATCAATAAAGGTAAAAATATCAATAAAGGTAAAAATATCAATAAAGGTAAAAATATCAATAGAGGTAAAAATATCAGTAAAGGTAAAAATATCAATAAAGGTAAAAATATCAATAAAGGTAAAAATATCAGTAAAAGTAAAAATATCAGTAAAGGTAAAAATAAGGTAAAAATATCAATAAAGGTAAAAATATCAATAGAGGTAAAAATATCAGTAAAAGTAAAAATAAGGTAAAAATATCAGTAAAGGTAAAAATATCAATAGAGGTAAAAATATCAGTAAAGGTAAAAATATCAATAAAGGTAAAAATATCAGTAAAGGTCGAGTGTTGTTGGGTCTTTTGCCATGCTCACACAAACTCACAAGTCACAATCTCCATTTCTCAGATAAAAAAGCCGTAAAGGATTACTTACCCCTGTATCCACTTAACCCTTCGACTCTCACACTCTATTCACCAACAGCAAAAACTTAACCCTTTGACTCCAACACCCTATCCACCAACAGCAAAAACTTAACCCTTTGACTCTCACACTCTATCCACCAACAGCAAAAACTTAACCCTTTGACTCCTACACCCTATCCACCAACAGCAAAAACTTAACCCTTTGACTCCAACACCCTATCCACCAACAGCAAAAACTTAACCCTTTGACTCCAACACCCTATCCACCAACAGCAAAAACTTAACCCTTTGACTCCCACACCCTATCCACCAACAGCAAAAACTTAACCCTTTGACTCCAACACCCTATCCACCAACAGCAAAAATTTAACCCTTTGATTCCCACACCCTGTCCACCAACAGCAAAAACTTAACCCTTCGACTCCCACACCCTGTCCACTAACAGCAAAAATTTAACCCTTTGATTCCCTTACCCTATCCACCAGCTTCCTGCATCACTGCAGTGCAGCAACACCTTTGTTTTTCTCTTGACCAAGACTTCAGAAAACAAAGGCTGACCAGCTTTCAAAGGAAGGAAGCTGGGAAATGAACCTGTCTCTACAATATTTTATGCGAAGACGGCCAGGCCAATGCCCTGCTGTACACAATTTTCAACTGCCAGAGGATGTTTTGCATGCGCAGGTGAGAAGACTCGTTTTTTGTCCCCTTCTGAAGGACCAGACATTCAGTTTGATTTTAGGTCAAACTGAGGGGAAAAGTCGATGCCTCAATGGGAAAAGAACCCTGGAACCTGGAGTTAAGTTACTGGCAGGCGAATGTCTGAACCATTCTGCCACCATGCTCTCTTGAGATGGTAAGATCGTGGCTGTATTACAAATCCCAGCCTGCAACATTAAAACACTGGTCACTTCGCTTCCATCTGAATGTTTCCATCTGCTTCCATCGAATGTTTCCATCATCCTGGTGGTGTCAATTGGTCTCCACTTCAATAAAATGCAGACTCCAACACAGTATACCAAGTCCCTTTCAGTATAGTGCAGACACCAACACAGTATACCAAGTCCCCTTTAACACAGTGCAGACCCCAACACAGTATACCAAGTCCCCTTTAAAAGTCCCCTTCAATACAGTACAGACTCCAACACAGTATACCAAGTCCCCTTTTACTTTAATACAGTGCAGACTCCAACACAGTATACCAAGTCCCCTTTAAAAGTCCCCTTCAATACAGTACAGACTCCAACACAGTATACCAAGTCCCCTTTTACTTTAATACAGTGCAGACTCCAACACAGTATACCAAGTCCCCTTTTACTTTAATACAGTGCAGACTCCAACACAGTATACCAAGTCCCCTTCAATACAGTGCAGACTCCAACACAGTATACCAAGTCCCCTTTAACACAGTACAGACTCCAACACAGTATACCAAGTCCCCTTTTACTTTATTAAGTGCAGACTCCAACACAGTATACCAAGTCCCCTTCAATACAGTACAGACTCCAACACAGTATACCAAGTCCCCTTTTACTTTAATACAG
The DNA here is from genome assembly GCA_030674185.1 of Monoplex corrugatus. NCBI lineage: Eukaryota > Metazoa > Mollusca > Gastropoda > Littorinimorpha > Ranellidae > Monoplex > Monoplex corrugatus. The sequence continues at coordinate 1,046,792 of JAPXFY010000025.1, read as the reverse complement.
TGCAGACTCCAACACAGTATACCAAGTCCCCTTTTACTTTAATACAGTGCAGACTCCAACACAGTATACCAAGTCCCCTTTTACTTTAATACAGTGCAGACTCCAACACAGTATACCAAGTCCCCTTCAATACAGTGCAGACTCCAACACAGTATACCAAGTCCCCTTTAACACAGTACAGACTCCAACACAGTATACCAAGTCCCCTTTTACTTTATTAAGTGCAGACTCCAACACAGTATACCAAGTCCCCTTCAATACAGTACAGACTCCAACACAGTATACCAAGTCCCCTTTTACTTTAATACAGTGCAGACTTCAACACAGTATACCAAGTCCCCTTTTACTTTAATACAGTACAGACTCCAACACAGTATACCAAGTCCCCTTTTACTTTAATACAGTGCAGACTCCAACACAGTATACCAAGTCCCCTTTTACTTTAATACAGTGCAGACTCCAACACAGTATACCAAGTCCCCTTTTACTTTAATACAGTGCAGACTCCAACACAGTATACCAAGTCCCCTTTTACTTTAATACAGTGCAGACTCCAACACAGTATACCAATTCCCCTTCAATACAGTGCAGACTCCAACACAGTATACCAAGTCCCCTTTAACACAGTACAGACTCCAACACAGTATACCAAGTCCCCTTTTACTTTATTAAGTGCAGACTCCAACACAGTATACCAAGTCCCCTTCAATACAGTACAGACTCCAACACAGTATACCAAGTCCCCTTTTACTTTAATACAGTACAGACTCCAACACAGTATACCAAGTCCCCTTTTACTTTAATACAGTGCAGACTCCAACACAGTATACCAAGTCCCCTTTTACTTTAATACAGTGCAGACTCCAACACAGTATACCAAGTCCCCTTTTACTTTAATACAGTGCAGACTCCAACACAGTATACCAAGTCCCCTTTTACTTTAATACAGTGCAGACTCCAACACAGTATACCAAGTCCCCTTCAATACAGTGCAGACTCCAACACAGTATACCAAGTCCCCTTTAACACAGTACAGACTCCAACACAGTATACCAAGTCCCCTTTTACTTTATTAAGTGCAGACTCCAACACAGTATACCAAGTCCCCTTCAATACAGTACAGACTCCAACACAGTATACCAAGTCCCCTTTTACTTTAATACAGTGCAGACTTCAACACAGTATACCAAGTCCCCTTTTACTTTAATACAGTACAGACTCCAACACAGTATACCAAGTCCCCTTTTACTTTAATACAGTGCAGACTCCAACACAGTATACCAAGTCCCCTTTTACTTTAATACAGTGCAGACTCCAACACAGTATACCAAGTCCCCTTTTACTTTAATACAGTGCAGACTCCAACACAGTATACCAAGTCCCCTTTTACTTTAATACAGTGCAGACTCCAACACAGTATACCAATTCCCCTTCAATACAGTGCAGACTCCAACACAGTATACCAAGTCCCCTTTAACACAGTACAGACTCCAACACAGTATACCAAGTCCCCTTTTACTTTATTAAGTGCAGACTCCAACACAGTATACCAAGTCCCCTTCAATACAGTACAGACTCCAACACAGTATACCAAGTCCCATTTTACTTTAATACAGTACAGACTCCAACACAGTATACCAAGTCCCCTTTTACTTTAATACAGTGCAGACTCCAACACAGTATACCAAGTCCCCTTTTACTTTAATACAGTGCAGACTCCAACACAGTATACCAAGTCCCCTTTTACTTTAATACAGTGCAGACTCCAACACAGTATACCAAGTCCCCTTTTACTTTAATACAGTGCAGACTCCAACACAGTATACCAAGTCCCCTTCAATACAGTGCAGACTCCAACACAGTATACCAAGTCCCCTTTAACACAGTACAGACTCCAACACAGTATACCAAGTCCCCTTTTACTTTATTAAGTGCAGACTCCAACACAGTATACCAAGTCCCCTTCAATACAGTACAGACTCCAACACAGTATACCAAGTCCCCTTTTACTTTAATACAGTGCAGACTCCAACACAGTATACCAAGTCCCCTTTTACTTTAATACAGTGCAGACTCCAACACAGTATACCAAGTCCCCTTTAACACAGTACAGACTCCAACACAGTATACCAAGTCCCTTTTACATTAATACAGTGCAGACTCCAACACAGTATACCAAGTCCCCTTTTACTTTAATACAGTGCAGACTCCAACACAGTATACCAAGTCCCCTTTAACACAGTACAGACTCCAACACAGTATACCAAGTCCCCTTTTACTTTAATACAGTACAGACTCCAACACAGTATACCAAGTCCCCTTTTACTTTAATACAGTACAGACTCCAACACAGTATACCAAGTCCCCTTTTACTTTAATACAGTGCAGACTTCAACACAGTATACCAAGTCCCCTTTTACTTTAATACAGTGCAGACTCCAACACAGTATACCAAGTCCCCTTTTACTTTAATACAGTGCAGACTCCAACACAGTATACCAAGTCCCTTCAATACAGTGCAGACTTCAACACAGTATACCAAGTCCCCTTTTACTTTAACACAGTACAGACACCAACACAGTATACCAAGTCCCTTCAATACAGTACAGACTCCAACACAGTATACAAAGTCCCCTTTAATACAGTACAGACACCAACACAGTATACCAAGTCCCCTTTAACACAGTACAGACACCAACACAGGTATACCAAGTCCCCTTTAACACAGTACAGACACCAACACAGGTATACCAAGTCCCCTTTAACACAGTACAGACACCAACACAGTATACCAAGTCCCCTTTAACACAGTACAGACACCAACACAGGTATACCAAGTCCCCTTTAACACAGTACAGACACCAACACAGTATACCAAGTCCCCTTAAAAAACAGTACAGACACCAACACAGTATACCAAGTCCCCTTTAATACAGTGCAGACACCAACACAGTATACCAAGTCCCCTTCAATACAGTACAGACACCAACACAGTATACCAAGTCCCCTTTAACACAGTGCACACACCAACACAGTATACCAAGTCCCATTTAATACAGTGCAGACACCAACACAGTATACCAAGTCCCCTTTAACACAGTGCACACTCCAACACAGTATACCAAGTCCCCTTCAATACAGTGCAGACTCCAACACAGTATACCAAGTCCCCTTCAATACAGTGCAGACACCAACACAGTATACCAAGTCCCCTTTAACACAGTGCAGACACCAACACAGTATACCAAGTCCCCTTTAACACAGTGCAGATTCCAACACAGTATACCAAGTCCCCTTCAATACAGTACAGACTCCAATAGAGGCAGCCAGGAAACCAACACAGCCATAGCACCATACTGTACAGTTTCAATTTCTCAAGATGACGTCTCCTCGCTCAGAATGAATTCTATATGCACTAACGTTACAGGTGCCATGTGATAGTGATCATGGCGCAAGCCGAAAGCCTGAACGTAAACCCATGGACTGGCCAGGTCCTGAGGTCCTACATAGCCTGTTCTACCCAGCCTACATTTATTTTACTGGCATTGTATCAGTGTTGAGAGTTCCATGGACAGCAAAGAAAACAAATGAGACAGTCTTGATGGAGGCAGACACAAGTAGATCACTCATAAGGAAGATTAGGAAAAGACAGGCAACATTTATAGGCCATTTTATGAGGAAGGGGGATTTGGAGCACTTGGTCACAACGGGAAAGCTGGAGGGAAAGAGAGCACCGGGTAGACCCAGGGAGAAAATGCTGGACGGACTTGCAGAGTGGCTGGGGACGAGGAGGGTGGGGGAGATGCTAGGGGCAACGAGAGATAGAGACAGATGGAAGTCCATGATCGCCAACGCCATGCGGCAGGGCACCTGATGATGATGATGATGTATCAGTGTATCATTGGAACAATCTTGGTTACATAACACCACGATCACACAAACAGCTCCAGCTACCCTCCTCTTCATTAAATCATCACTGAAACTAAAACACTTCAAAACAAACAAAACAAAAACCAAACAACTTACGAGGGAGCGTCCCTCGTTGGGACCTGGCTCGTCCGTGCGTTCCGTACGCCACTTCTGACGCCGGTCGCTTCTTCTCCAAGGGCCGACGGCCGCTGAGGTCGTCAGTGACCCGCAGAATATTGCCTCCCCTGATGGTGGAGTCGCTTCCCTTCTTCAGGTAGGTAGGGGGCGCACTATAAGTGCTGACCGGTGCGGGCTTGTCAAGACTTGACTGTCGCACGTAGCCTGTGAAACACAACGGGCAATCCATATGATGGCATACTTTTTTTGTATTCCATTCTACCTGTATAATATTATATCATATACTCTTGGTGATTTGATTATTTTTGTCTTTGTTTATCAACCAACACCATGAATGATTCGAAACAAATGAACCTTTGCAAAGTAAAAAACAAAAACTGATAAAGAGGGAAAAAAGAAACAGTTAATGTCTTAACTCTTTCAATGCCAGAGAAAACAAACGAAAGTGAAGTTAACCATCTCAATCCCAGAGACAACCAAAAAAAAAAAAAGAAACAAGAGCCAAATAACTTAACCCTTGTAGTGCTACAGGCAACAAATGAAAGACACAGTTAACCCTCTCAGTGTCAGAGATACCCAAAAAAAGATACAAAAGTCAGATGAATTGTCCCCTCTAAGAGCAAGAGAACACAAATGAAAAACACAAAGGAGAAATGTATTAACCCTTTCAGTGCTACACAACAAATGAAAGACACAGTTAACCCTCTCAGCGTCAGAGAACCGACAAGACACAAAAGTCAAATGAATTATCCCCTTTAAGTGCTAGAGAAAACAAACACGAGACAAAAGTTAACCCTCTCAGTGCCAGAGACAACAAACAAGACAGAGAAATGTCTGAACCTTCTCAAGCCCAGTCCTGAGTGATGGACAGACAGACAGACAGACACAACACAAGGCCAGTCCTGAGTGATGGACAGACAGACAGACAGACACAACACAAGGCCAGTCCTGAGTGATGGACAGACAGACAGACAGACACAACACAAGGCCAGTCCTGAGTGATGGACAGACAGACAAACAGACAGACACAAACACAGGCCAGTCCTGAGTGATGGACAGACAGACAGACAGACACAACACAAGGCCAGTCCTGAGTGATGGACAGACAGACAGACAGACACAAACACAGGCCAGTCCTGAGTGATGGACAGACAGACAGACAGACACAACACAAGGCCAGTCCTGAGTGATGGACAGACAGACAGACACAACACAAGGCCAGTCCTGAGTGATGGACAGACAGACAAACAGACAGACACAAACACACAGATGTAACAGGCACAGTGCCACAGTCAGTCTACAAGGCCTTGCTCAGAGCCCTGGAGCTGGCAGACACACAGCTGTTAGTCAAGTCATATTGCTGTGTCATTCAAAGTCAACATGGGCTGACTGCTTCTTCTGATACAGCCCAAGACTCAAGATCTGATCAGGGCTTGAAACAGGAGGAGGAAAAAACAACTGAAACTAGGGGGGTCCGGGGGCATGCTCCTCTGGGAAACTTTTTTAAAAACCAAGTGTAAATCTATGCCATTTTGCGCTTTCTGGACATAATTTCAAGAGATATATAGTGCATAAAAATTGCTGTAAACACATAATTTTGTTTTTTTCCAAGAAGTCCGACCACAAACTTCTTCCATGAAAAATCAGGGGCCATAACTTGCGCGCCGTTGCTATGAACGCTTTGCAAGCCGATCACGGATGCCTTGTTCCTTTCATTTCCCTCCCCTTTCTCACATTCCACATTTCCACATTCCCCCCTTCTCACATTCCACATCCCCCTTCCTTCCACATCCCTTTCATTCCACTCCCTTCATCATTCCACACATCCCCCTTCTCACATCCACATCCCTCTCACATTCCACATCCCCCCTTCCACATTCCAAACATCCCCCTTCCTCCATCCATTCCACACTCCCCCTTCTCACATCCACATCCCCCTTCTCACATTCCACATCCCCTTCCATTCCACAATTCACACCCCCTCTCACATTCCACATCCCCCTTTCTCACATTCCACATCCCCCCCTTCTCACATTCCACATCCCCCTTCTCACATTCCACATCCCCCTTCCTCACATTCCACATCCCCCTTCTCACATTCCACATCCCCCTTCTCACATTCCACATCCCCCCTTCTCACATTCCACATCCCCCCTTCTCACATTCCACATCCCCCTTTCACTTCACCCACATTCCACATCCCCCTTCTCATCCACTCACATTCCACATCCCCCTTTCTCCACATTCCACATCCCCCTTCTCACATTCCACATCCCCTTCTCACATCCACATCCCCTTCTCACATTCCACATCCCCCTTCTCACATTCCACATCCCCCTTCTCACATTCCACATCCCCCTTCTCACATTCCACATCCCTTTCTCACATTCCACATCCCCTTCTCACATTCCACATCCCCCTTCTCACATTCCACATCCCCCTTCTCACATTCCACATCCCCCTTCTCACATTCCACATCCCCCCTTCTCACATTCCACATCCCCCCTTCTCACATTCCACATCCCCTTCTCACATTCCACTCCCCCTTCTCACATTCCACATCCCCCTTCTCACATTCCACATCCCCCTTCTCACATTCCACATCCCCCTTCTCACATTCCACATCCCCCCTTCTCACATTCCACATCCCCCTTCTCACATTCCACATCCCCCTTCTCACATTCCACATCCCCCCTTCTCACATTCCACATCCCCCTTCTCACATTCCACATCCCCTCTCCCCCTCCTCTCACATTCCACATCCCCCCTTCTCACATTCCACATCCCCCCTTCTCACATCCTTCCACATTCCCCCCCCTTTACTCCACATTCTCACATCCCCCTTCTCACATTCCACATCCCCCTTCTCACATTCCACATCCCCCCTTCTCACATTCCACATCCCCCCTTCTCACATTCCACATCCCCCCTTCTCACATTCCACATCCCCCCTTCTCACATTCCACATCCCCCCCTTCTCACATTCCACATCCCCCTCTCACATTCACATCCCCCCTTCTCACATCCACCCCCCCTTCTCACATTCCACATCCCCCCCTTCTCACATTCCACATTCCCCCCTTCTCACATTCCACACCCCCCTTCTCACATTCCACATCCCCCCCTTCTCACATTCCACATCCCCCCTTCTCACATTCCACATCCCCCTTCTCACATACCAATCACCCCCCTTCTCACATTCCACATCCCCCCCTTCTCACATTCCACATTCCCCCTTCTCACATTCCACATCCCCCCTTCTCACATTCCACATCCCCCCTTCTCACAATTCCCATCCCCTTCTCACATTCCACATTCCCACCCCTTCTCACATTCCACATCCCCCTCTCTCTCCACATTCCACATCCCCCCCTTCTCACATACCATACACCCCCCACCTGTCACATTCCACAAACTCCACATTCCCTCCCCCCTTCTCACATTCCACATCCCCCTTCTCACATTCCACATCCCTCCTTCTCATATACCATACACCCCCCACCTCTCACATTCCACACATTCCACACTGACCTCCATCATTGTTGCCGATGGCCAAAGGTTCAGAATAGATGCCCTGGTTGTTGACGTAGATGACGGAGTTGGGGTGCGACTTGTAGCTGGGGGCCATGATGACAGAGCCGCCGTACACCGTCTCACGGTCGTCCTCGTAGTAGATGCCCTCCACCCCCATGTTCACCAACTGGCGTACCTGTCATCATACGCACACATACAGAGGCCAGAGAAGACACATGGAAACAACACACACATACACAAACAACAGAAGACACGTGGAAACAACACACACACAGACAACAGAAGACACGTGGAAACAACACACACACACACAGACAACAGAAGACACATGGAAACAACACACATACACAGACAACAGAAGACACATGGAAACAACACACACATACACAGACAACAGAAGACACGTGGAAACAACACACACACACACAGACAACAGAAGACACGTGGAAACAACACACACAAACACAGACAACAGAAGACACGTGGAAACAACACACATACACAGACAAGAGAAGACACGTGGAAACAACACACACATACACAGACAACAGAAGACACGTGGAAACAACACACACACACACAGACAACAGAAGACACGTGGAAACAACACACACACACACAGACAACAGAAGACACGTGGAAACAACACACACACACACAGACAACAGAAGACACGTGGAAACAACACACACACACACAGACAACAGAAGACACGTGGAAACAACACACACATACACAGACAACAGAAGACACGTGGAAACAACACACACATACACAGACAAGAGAAGACACGTGGAAACAACACACATACACAGACAAGAGAAGACACGTGGAAACAACACACACATACACAGACAAGAGAAGACACGTGGAAACAACACACACATACACAG
>JAPXFY010000025.1:1018318-1030818 GCA_030674185.1 Monoplex corrugatus | reverse complement strand
ATATCATCATCATCATCATTATCACCACCTGTTGGTACAGTGGTCATCATCTCATATCATCATCATCATCATCATATCATCATCACCACCTGTTGGTACAGTGGTCATCATCATCATCATCATCATCATCATTATCACCACCTGTTGGTACAGTGGTCATCATCATCACATCATCATCATCATCATTATCACCACCTGTTGGTACAGTGGTCATCATCATCATCATCATCATTATCACCACCTGTTGGTACAGTGGTCATCATCATCATCATCATCATCATCATTATCACCACCTGTTGGTACAGTGGTCATCATCATCATCATCATCATCATCATATCACCACCTGTTGGTACAGTGGTCATCATCATCATCATCATCATCATCATTATCACCACCTGTTGGTACAGTGGTCATCATCATCATCATCATCATTATCACCACTTGTACATGGTCATTCATCATCATCATCATATCACCACCTGTTGGTACAGTGGTCATCATCATCATCATCATCTCATCATTATCACCACCTGTTGGTACAGTGGTCATCATCATCATCATCATCATTATCATCACCACCTGTTGGTACAGTGGTCATCATCATATCATCATCATATCATACACACACTTTGTACAGTGGTCATCATCATCATCATCATCTTCATCATTACACCACCTGTTGGTACAGTGGTCATCATCATCATATCATCATCATCATCAATCATCATTATCACCACCTGTTGGTACAGTGGTCATCATCATCATCATCATCATCATCATCGTCGTCGTCGTCGTCATCGTCATCACTACCACCTGTTGGTACAGTGGTCATCAGTCATCATCATCATCATTATCATCATCACCACCATCATCATCATCATCATCATCATCATCATTATCACCACCTGTTGGTACAGTGGTCATCATCATCATCAGTCATCATCGTCATCATCATCGTCATCACATCACTACCACCTGTTGGTACAGTGGTCATCAGTCATCATCATCATCATCATCATCATCATCATCATCATCATTATGTGCCTTGCTGCACGGTGTTGGCAATACATGGTCCTCCATACAAATCTATCCGGTTAAAACACAAACACTACACAGAAGAAACCTTCAACAAAGACAACACAGACCTTTCATTCCATACACACACATACATACACACACATACATATACACACACACACACACAAACACACACACAACCAAACAACCACACACACACACACACACACACACACACACACACACACACACACACAACTCACCTGAACACCAACGACAAAGACAAACATCAGGAACTGATAAATGCCCTTCAGGTAGTTAGGACTCTCCATGTCGCCGGCAACAGGGAGGAGTCGGTGGTCTTTGAGGTCAGGATCACCATCAGCTTGACCACCAGCACGGCAAAACACACAGAGTACGACACGCCCACGCCAAACCGCGTTATGCCGCACGTCGCTTTGGTTGGGATCTGCCAACGAACATCAAATAAAATGAAAAGAAATTAAAAACAACTAAAACCATGTAGATATATATCAAGTAAGTTTCAAAATCAACAAATCAAGATCATAAACCGTGTAAAAAAAAAACTATAAGTGTGATTGAAAATAGAGACTGAAACAAATCATAAACAACCGAACAACCGTATTGTTATAATTATCATTATTATTATTATTATTGACAAACTGTCAGCTGCTGCAGCAGAAAAGCGAGTTCGCAGAAAAAGGATGACAGCCAACAGACCAGCATCAGCATACACATGCGACCGCTGTGACAGAGACTGCCTCTCTCGCATTGGTCTCTACAGTCACAGGCAACACTGCTCGGACCAAGCAGACAGCCCATCTAGACATTAGAACGGATGTACTTTGTCCATGGTCAGCCATGAGCGAGGGAAGCCTACTACTACTACTATTATTATTATTATCATTATTATTATTAAACCTCTGCAAACAATGTAGAGGGACTTCAGGGCTACATCCATCTAAAAAAACATACATAACACCTGTTGGACTCTGAAAAAAAAACTCAAATAAAAGAAAGTACACATATCAATGTATTTACACATAGTACACATATCAATGTATTTACACATAGTACACATATTATCAATGTATTTACACATATAATCTAAGGAAATACCCCTGGAGCTGACCATTTTGCCCAATTTATCACCCAATGGATTTTAAAACATACCTGAATACAAATTTATACATGATTAAGGACACTGCAAACACTTGAAAACTGGTGTAAATTACGTACAATTGTTTCTGCACAGCACATTTTCCTACAGTCAAAAACGCACTCAATACATGTACCCTAATATCAATCCAAAGAAAAAGTACGTAAGACTTTATCAAACACATACAGGTGAACTGACCAGCCAGCAAAAAGTACATAAGACTTTATCAAACACATACAGGTGAATGGACCAGCCAGGCAGAAAATGACAGGAAGAAATGACAGAAAGCAAAGGGACAAGACAAAAACAAAGAGAGTGACAGAAAAGAGGAAATTTCTCACATGGAACTTCCAGAGTGTGGGGTATTTTTTATACTGAAAGAACCCCTGACATCCCTAATGGGGTAACCAGCTAAGGAAAATCACTAAAACAATAAAAAATATGCGTAAAAAGAAAAAATCCTCATATCAGATAACTATTCATGATCGTCAGTATCACACGACTGGCCTACATCTCCCTTTTCCTAAAAAATTAACATCAACGGTCTGTGTTTCTTCACGTACACACACACACACACATCCCAACATATACAGGTATATAGGCGAAAAGTGTCAGGTAACACAAAAGACCACACGCACACACGCATGCAAGCACGCACGCATGCACGCACACACACGCACACACACACACACACACACACACACACACACACACACACACACACACACACACACACACAAACACACACACACACACACAAACACACACACACACACACACCAACACACATACACACACACAAACAACACACACCAACACACACACACACACAACACACACACAGACACACATACACACACACACACACACAGAGACACACACACACACAAACATGCACATACATACACACACAGACACAGACACACACACACACACAGACACACACACACACACACATACACATACATATACATACACACACAGACACACACACACACACACACAGACATACACACACCAACACACCACACACACACACACACAGACACACACACAGACACACACACACACACAGACACACACACACACACACACACACACACACACACACACACACACACACACACACACACACACACACACACACACACACACACACACACACACCACACCATTATATAGGCGAAAAGTGTCAGGTAACATAGCAGAAGACCAAACAACAGCAGCTGTCCCAGCCACATTGTACGCCACTTGTGTCCCATGCGCGTGCCCAGCAGTTTATACAGGATGTAGATCTCAAAGATGATCACCGCAAAGACGCCCAGACCCGCCAACACACCTGTCACAAACCACAACATGCCCACATTAACCCTTTGACTAATCGACCCTGCGCTATCCAATAAATTCAAAAACTTAACCCTTTGACCTCCTCACCCTATTCACTAGCTTCCTTGACTTTGCTGGAATCTGATGGACAGTGTGAGGGAGTCAAAGGGTTAAGTTTTTGCTTTGCTATCATTGATGACAATGCAGGACGCTAGTGGATAGTGTGAGGGAGTCAAAGGGTTAAGTTTTTGCTTTGCTATCATTGATGACAATGCAGGACGCTAGTGGATAGTGTGAGGGAGTCAAAGAGTTAAGTTTTTGCTTTGCTATCAATGATGACAATGCAGGATGCTAGTGGATAGTGTGAGGGAGTCAAAGGGTTAAGTTTTTGCTTTGCTATCATTGATGACAATGCAGGAAGCTGGTGGATAGTGTGAGGGAGTCAAAGGTTAAGTTTTTGTTTTGCTATCAATGATGACAATGCAGGATGCTAGTGGATAGTGTGAGGGAGTCAAAGGGTTAAGTTTTTGCTTTGCTATCATTGATGACAATGCAGGACGCTAGTAGATAGTGTGAGGGAGTCAAAGGGTTAGGTTTTGCTTTGCTATCACTGACGACAATGCAGGATGCTAGTGGATAGTGTGAGGGAGTCGAAGGGTTAAGTTTTTGCTTTGCTATCAATGACGACAATTCAGGATGCTAGTGGATAGTGTGAGGGAATCAAAGGGTTAAAAACTATATCACTTTCACAAAGTGAAGGAGGGCTGAAGGTAGATCTCAACATGTCGCAAACTCGGAATCTCAACATATGTTCAGTAAGCCATGCACATGCATAAACACGTGTGCGCACACACACACACACACACACACACACACACACACACACACACACACACACACACACACACACACACACACACACACACACAACTCTGAACACACGTACATCCACTAAAATTCAGAAACAACTTCCATTTGTCCAAAACGATAATCCAACACTGGCCGATCTCAAAGCCTGTGACAATATCAGAACACCAACTTAGGCATGCACATGCATGCACTCACACACATACACACCACTCTGAACACACACAGACATCCACAAAACTTCACAAACAGCATACCCAAAGCGATAATCCAACGCTGGCCGATCTCAAAGCGTGTGGCAAACTCGGAATTCCGCCGTGCGAGCCTCATATAAGCCCCAGTGATCTCCTGGTTGGGGGGATAGTAGACCAGCGAGAAATTGCTGTTGCCTTCGTCCGGCTGGCAGTTTTTGGGGTGGTGGGTGCAGTGGTGGTGGTGGTTGTGGTGGTGGCAGGCAGCTCACCGCACTGCAGACAGGGCGTGTCCTGGCACCGGCCGGGCCGGTAGGGTAGTGTCCCTTGGATAGGTTGGGTGATGGAGGGGGTGGCTCCGTTGTACTCTCCAATCTGTGTACACGTTGTGTGACACAATGTAACGCAATACAATACAGTGCAATGAAATATACTGCAATATAATGCAATGCAAAGCAATAAAATGCAATGTAGTAAAATAGAATGTAATGCAATGCAATAAGATATGATGGAATAAAATAAGATGTAAAGAAATACAATGTAATGCCAGTACAATACAATCATTGCGAAAAAAAAAAAAATACTTAATAATAAAACACACTGTAATGAAATACAATGTAAGGCATTAGAATACAATGCAATAGAATAACCATGCAATAAAATACAATGTAATATAATGAAATACAGTGTAACAAAATACCATGCAATAAAATACAGCACAATAAAATGTGATGTAAAGAAATGAAATAGAATGCAATAAAAAAAAATGCAATGCAATGCAATAAAATATAATGCAGCAAAACAACATACAATCTAATATAAATCAATAAATAATATTCAGTTGCCCAAGGCCTTATACCTAAAAGCACCCTAAGAAATAATTTTTTTTAATCTAACATTTCATGAGCTAAAAAATATCTCATGAGCTGACCTGTCCTTCGCTTTTTGAAAATGCACTTCCAAATTTTTTAAACATGTTTACAAAATAAATTACAACTGATCAATTATTTCTCCCTTTTCCATGTTTATTTACAAACTCTGAAATCTTAAAATAAGTTGAAAAATCACAAATAAAAGATTTTGCACTGTAACCTGGTTTTCCTACATCGTGTCACAGTTACCGTTATTTCTGTTTAAATCCCAGCCGACTGCACAGACCATATCACAGCTATAACTTGTTTCAAAACATACACAATACTTCAAAAGGGAAGAAAAATGAAAATCAAGCACACATAACAATGCATTCCCCCACATAATCTAAGGAGATACTCTGTCCAATTTATCACACAAAGGACTTAAAAACCATACCTGAATAAAATATTAACATAAATAAGGACACTAAAACGTATCTAAAAATGGGTCTAAATAACCTAAAATTGCTTCTGCATATCTTATTTCCCTAGAGCCAAAAAAGCACTTAATACATGTACCCAATTATCACTCCTAAGATAAAGTACATAAGACTTTATGGAACACATACAGGTGACTGGACCAGCAAGGCAGAAAACGATAGGAAGAAATGACAGAAAGCAAAGGAGGAAGAAGGAAACAAAGAGACTGACAGAAGAGAGCAAATTTCTAGCACAAAATTTCCAGGTGGGGGTTTTATTATACTGAAAGACACACCCCCCGCCCCCCCTCCCCCCCCCCCTCCGCATCCCCAAGGGTGCACAGTCACCCAGTTTTCATACGTCGCATCACAGATGATTAAACAAACAAAACAACAAAACCAACACCTAAAGTCCCCAACCTGTTCAAACTGCCCGTCAGACTTGTAGCGATAGATGTTGTAGGTGATCGCGTCCCTCCTCAGATCCCCGTTGGGGAAGCTCCCGTCAGCACCCCTGGGAGTGAAGAAATTGGTGGTGCTCCGAATCTTCTGGTAGATGGCAGACCCACGCCCCTCATTGTCGAAGAACTGGGAACACAGGTAGGTGTTGGATCCACATCCAAAGTCACGGCCGGCCTGCTTCACGCCGCTCACCAGTGCGCTGGTGGCCATGATGGTGTAGGCAGCATCAGTGTCAAACTCTGGCAAACTGGAAGGTGGAAAAAGACAGCAATATAATTTTTATGTCGCTGTTAATTAACTATTTCACTCATGCAACCACCAACAGCAAAAACTTAACCCTTTGACTCCCTCACCATATCCACCAGCTTCCTGCAGGAAGCTGGAAAAGGGTGAGGGAGTGAAAGGGTTAAGTTTTTGCTTCACTAGCACGGTTGACAATGCAGGATATTAGTGGATAGGGTGAGGGAGTCAAAGGGTTAAGTTTTTGCTTCACTAGCACGGTTGACAATGCAGGATGCTGGTGGATAGGGTGGTGGAGACAAAGGGTTAATTTTTTGTTTCACTAGCACGGTTGACAATGCAGGATATTAGTGGATAGGGTGAGGGAGTCAAAGGGTTAAGTTTTTGCTTCACTAGCACGGTTGACAATGCAGGATGCTGGTGGATAGGGTGGTGGAGACAAAGGGTTAATTTTTTGTTTCACTAGCACGGTTGACAATGCAGGATGCTGGTGGATAGGGCGGTGGAGACAAAGGGTTAAGGTTTGCTTTGCTAGCATGGTTGACAATGCAGGATGCTAAGTTGGTGGATAGGGTGGTGGAGACAAAGGGTTAAGTTTTGGTTTCATTAGCATGGTTGACAGTGCAGGATACTAGTGGACAGGGTGAGGGAGTCAAAGGGTTCAGGAATATTGCAACTATGCAGTTTTGTTTACGCTCACTTTTTTTTTCTTGCTGTTCTACTTTCTGAACTGCTCTTTGATTCCCTCACCCTGTCCACCAGCATCCTGCATTGTCAACCATGCTAGCAAATCAAAAACATAACCCTTTGACTCCTGTACCCTGTCCACCAGCATCCTGCATTGTCAATCATGCTAGTGTAACCACTCCTATGATTTGTGAGAAATATGTGATTATATATTGTATGTAGGTATGTATGTATAGGTGTATATGTGGAGTGATTTCACATTTGTGGGTTTTGAGTCAACTTCCAATCTTCCAAAAAAAATCTTTAAAGCCAAAATACAGATCTTTGAATTTTAATAAAATGAAACACAATAAATACAACTTACAACTATTACAAGTGACCACAATTTGTTCTCACGGGGGATAACCCCTTTTTGGAAAAAAACTGACAAATTAAAACTAGCGGTACAGAGTCAACCCCAGCAGAAACACTTGAGAACCTCAGGTAGCTCTGAATTAGAGTTACTTTGATGTTTCGGGGTTGGCAACCGTTACGGCGAAAGCGCTTACGTTGCTATGGTTTTAACAACACCCGGATGAAAGTGAAACGTCATTTCCGGTTTTGTAGCTGACGAAAAATCCAAAAACTTGTTAGAATTTTTTGACTGGCTACATATACCCCCCCCCCTGAGAAAATGTTTCATTAATTAACAAATTTTGAAATATTCAGTTGGGTTGACTTCAGTTGCTAAGTTTAGTTCAAATTTCAAACAAAATTTATACAGAAAAAATACTAACGCTCACACATGAACACATAATTATACCCGTAGTTACATCCCAAAAATAAAAATAGTTTTATAGCAACAATAATATGGTGTTACGCCTTTAGAATGAACTGGAATACAGCTCTGTTCAAAACTATATATTGTATATAGTCTAAAGCACACCGATATCCTTACAGGAAGCTTGAATCCTATGTTGAGAATCTTATTAAACAGCTACAGTGCTAGAGAACAGAGGGTTTCAACCTCAACACTATCAACTGCATTATTCTCTGTCTCTTTATCCTCAGAATTTTTCTTACAAGTCACATATGAGTCTCTCTGGAAAAAGGCACATAGATTACAATGAAATTGCTTTAACAAAAATGGCATGAATCACACAGATAGTCCAGTCTTCACCTCTTCATAGAAATGATAATTCAAGTGATCTAAACTATCCCTTGGGCTGCTACATTTTTTGACTTGTTCGTAAGGCAAACCTCTCAAACTACTCAACAGTTTATCTTTCAGATCGGGAATGGACTTATCATGTAGTAGTTGGTCGGCACTGTTCATCCAGTCAACAAATGAAACTTCATTTCCTCCAGTTGGAGGGAGTCCTGTGAATGTTTTCAGCCTAATATTGGGTGGTGCAATGACTTGAATTGTTGGTATTGTTGGTGGAAACTGTTGTTGGTGTTGAAAAAATTGCTGCTGCTGATGATGTCGTTGCTGTTGTTGTTGCTGGTCCAGCTGTTGCTGCTTCAGTTGCAGTTCGGAAATTCTCTGTTGGAGACGTTGTATCTCCACAGTGTACATCGACTCTCCTTCTTCTGAATGTCCTTGCTGAGACGTGGATGCTTGTTGGTCATCCGGCGTAACATTTGTACAGTCAAATTCCTCCATCGTGACTGCACAATTGTATGTCACTTGTCTAAAACTTTGTTTTTATATTTATATATATATATTTTTTTTAAAGCACTTTGGTTTGTTGTTGTTGTTTTTTTCAGATTTGTTGACTCTCAGCCCCACATTGGGCGCCAAAATTTTGTGTAACCACTCCTATGATTTGTGAGAAATATGTGATTATATATTGTATGTAGGTATGTATGTATAGGTGTATATGTGGAGTGATTTCACATTTGTGGGTTTTGAGTCAACTTCCAATCTTCCAAAAAAAATCTTTAGAGCCAAAATACAGATCTTTGAATTTTAATAAAATGAAACACAATAAATACAACTTACAACTATTACAAGTGACCACAATTTGTTCTCACGGGGGATAACCCCTTTTTGGAAAAAAACTGACAAATTAAAACTAGCGGTACAGAGTCAACCCCAGCAGAAACACTTGAGAACCTCAGGTAGCTCTGAATTAGAGTTACTTTGATGTTTCGGGGTTGGCAACCGTTACGGCGAAAGCGCTTACGTTGCTATGGTTTTAACAACACCCGGATGAAAGTGAAACGTCATTTCCGGTTTTGTAGCTGACGAAAAATCCAAAAACTTGTTAGAATTTTTTGACTGGCTACACTAGCAAAGCAAAAACTTAACCCTTTGATGCTGGGGCAATCTGTCACATGCTGTGGTGATGATGACGACGATGGGGATGACAATCATCATGCTGTGGAGCTCCATTCTATATTGAGACTGCTGACAGGGCTGTACAGGCTGCTGGGCCATAGAAACTCACACATCATGTCTCGCGCCTCATGTTTCATGCCTCACGCGTGAACAGAAAAATGAACAGACGAGGTCTCTCTTGCACGGGGCCATACAACTCCACTCACGCTTCACGCTTCATGGTTCACGGTTCATGCGTGAGCGGAGAAGTGGGACTGTCCACTTTTTTCGATGCGTGAAGTTGAAGTTCCTGGTTACCATTGGCCATTTCAATTCTCCTCACATGCAGGATGGATGACTACAAAAAAAAATTTATCAAGTTGGTCCGGGCAAGCCCCCTCCTCTGGAATCCGCGTGTGCCTGACTACAAGGACAAAGATAAAAAACCACAAGTTTGGGAAGACTTGACGAAGATTCTGAATGAACCCAAAGCTAAGGAGATGATGGAATGTACAGTGGAATTCTCCGTATGTTCTCGGCACCATATGCTTTGCCTCTTTCGCTTCCTCCTCCTGAGCAAGAGCAAAATCAGGAGGTCTTCTTCGCCGGAAGAATCCATCTTCGGAAAAAGAAACAAACCACGAATATTGTCTCTGATCAACTGAGCAAACAGCACTGTATTCTGGCACCGTCAACACAAAACAGACACGTGAGCAGTGAGGCATGAGCTCCTGTGGCCCAGTGCATGAAATGTGAGGCGTGAAGCATGAGGCATGAGACGTGAGGCATGAGTTTCTATGGCCCAGTGCATGAAATGTGAGGTGTGAAGCATGAGGCATGAGACGTGAGGCATGAGTTTCTATGGCCCAGTGCATGAAATGTGAAGTGTGAAGCATGAGGCATGAGACGTGAGGCATGAGTTTCTATGGCCCAGTGCATGAAATGTGAGGTGTGAAGCATGAGACGTGAGGCATGAGTTTCTATGGCCCAGTGCATGAAATGTGAGGTGTGAAGCATGAGGCATGAGACGTGAGGCATGAGTTTCTATGGCTCAGTGCATGAAATGTGAGGTGTGAAGCATGAGGCATGAGACGTGAGGCATGAGTTTCTATGGCTCAGTGCATGAAATGTGAGGTGTGAAGCATGAGGCATGAGACGTGAGGCATGAGTTTCTATGGCTCAGTGCATGAAATGTGAGGTGTGAAGCATGAGGCATGAGACGTGAGGCATGAGTTTCTATGGCTCAGTGCATGAAATGTGAGGTGTGAAGATGGCATGAGACGTGAGGCATGAGTTTCTATGGCTCAGTGCATGAAATGTGAGGTGTGAAGCATGAGGCATGAGACGTGAGGCATGAGTTTCTATGGCCCAGCAGCCCTACTTTACGCTTACTTTTCATATGTCCTGGAAGGATTTTTTTCAATCTCCTGGTATAAAATTAATTGTTTTAAACTTTTATGCTGACTGATAGTCATGGCTGAAATCTGAGATACTACTACTACGATTGCTACTGCTACTACTACTACTACTGCTACCACTACTACTACTACTACTACTAATTAATAGTGACATTTAACAGGCGCCAAATCTTCACACAAGAATGACACCAAGGCACACACTCTCATCATTCACCAAAGCAATCACCAACGATGACCAAATGTCCGGGGCACAAAGCACATACAAACTGGGAGGGGGGAGACAGGAGGAAAGTAGATACCAGGCCAGCACAGTCCATCAACAAATGATGGTACCATTCGTTTAACCCTTTGAGCCCTAGCCCCCTGAGCCATACAATACACTATTCCTGGGCTCCTGAGCAGAGTGCACTGAAAATCTACCCCATCGTAGTAATGCATGCATAAGAGACAAACTACTGACAAACAACCACAAAAAACAGTGTAAAAGTATTACAGAAAGGACTACCTTGAAGTTATCTCATCTGAATCGGAATCGTACAAAGCTTTGAGCACTTGCTCAGTGGTGAAAAAACGCTGGCCTTGTTTGCCTCACGAGAGGTCGAAGGTTGAGGAGTTGATCTTTTCATTGTGAAAACTGACAAAACGTAACCAAACTATCACAATGGAGGCTGCCATGTGCAAATGAAGTGTTCTACAGCGACTGGGAAGGAATTATTCTGATGGATAATATAAAATAGAGCGAGACCCGGCTGTTTGACCCACTGTGCTGTGGCGACGTACAGCGTGCACTCGGAATATGGTCACACAAAGCGTTGCGACCTGAGGTCGCATTCGGGCCCAGAGGGTTAAAGTAAAATGTCTACACAGTCATCTATCATCATCATCATCAGGTGCCCTGCCGCATGGCGTTGGCAACCATGGACTTCCAACCATCTCTGTCTCTCGTTGCCCCCAGCATCTCCCCCACCCTCTCATCCCCAGCCACTCCTGCATGTCCGTCCAGCATTCTCTCCCTGGGTCTACCTGGTGCTCTCTTTCCCTCCAGCTTTCCCATTGTGACCAGGTGCTCCAAATCCCCCTTCCTCATAAAATGGCCTGTAAATGTTGCTTGTCTTTTCCTAATCTTCCTTATGAGTGATCTACTTGTGTCTGCCTCCATCAAGACTGTCTCGTTTGTTTTCTTTGCTGTCCATGGAACTCTCAGCATTCTTCTGAGAAACCACATCTCGGCTGCCTCGATACTGCTCTGGCTTTGCTTGCTGACTGTCCAGCCTCGCATCCGTACAACAGTATTGGTTCTATATAACATTCAAGGACACTCTTTCTGATGTTAATTGATAGGCATTTGTTGGTAAGAATGCTTGTCATCTTCTTGAATGCTGTTTTGGCTTGGCCGATTCTGCCAGCTATTTCCGATGTGCATCTGCCGTCTGATGAAATGACCGTTCCCAGGTATTTGAACTTATTAACCTGTGTCAA
>JAPXFY010000025.1:998318-1013318 GCA_030674185.1 Monoplex corrugatus | reverse complement strand
TCAGATCCTGGCGGCAAATGATCAGCCGAAGCAGCACAAAAGATCAAAAGTCATCCATCTCTCCTATATTATTAACAATCAACACTAACTATCCTATATTATCAATGATCAACACTAGCAAATATATGTGACATGAAAGCCAGCCAAACCTTGTTACAAAATGTTGATATATATGGGCAAGTCAGCAGTTTTCCCTGAACTCTACAAAATGTTGATATATATGGGCAAGTCAGCAGTTTTCCCTGAACTCTACAAAATGTTGATATATATGGGCAAGTCAGCAGTTTTCCCTGAACTCTACAAAATGTTGATATATATGGGCAAGTCAGCAGTTTTCCCTGAACTCTACAAAATGTTGATATATATGGGCAAGTCAGCAGTTTTCCCTGAACTCTACAAAATGTTGATATATATGGGCAAGTCAGCAGTTTTCCCTGAACTCTACAAAATGTTGATATATATGGGCAAGTCAACAGTTTTCCCTGAACTCTACAAAATGTTGATATATATGGGCAAGTCATCAGTTTTCCCTGAACTCTACAAAATGTTGATATATATGGGCAAGTCAGCAGTTTTCCCTGAACTCTACAAAATGTTGATATATATGGGCAAGTCAGCAGTTTTCCCTGAACTCTACAAAATGTTGATATATATAGGCAAATCAGCAGTTTTCCCTGAACTCTACAAAATGTTGATATATATGGGCAAGTCAGCAGTTTTCCCTGAACTCTACAAAATGTTGATATATATGGGCAAGTCAGCAGTTTTCCCTGAACTCTACAAAATGTTGATATATATGGGCAAGTCAGCAGTTTTCCCTGAACTCTACAAAATGTTGATATATATGGGCAAGTCAGCAGTTTTTCATGAACTCTACAAAATGTTGATATATATGGGCAAGTCAGCAGTTTTCCCTGAACTCTACAAAATGTTGATATATATGGGCAAGTCATCAGTTTTCCCTGAACTCTACAAAATGTTGATATATATGGGCAAGTCAGCAGTTTTCCCTGAACTCTATAAAATGTTGATATATATGGGCAAGTCAGCAGTTTTCCCTGAACTCTACAAAATGTTGATATATATGGGCAAGTCAGCAGTTTTCCCTGAACTCTACAAAATGTTGATATATATGGGCAAGTCAGCAGTTTTTCATGAACTCTACAAAATGTTGATATATATGGGCAAGTCAGCAGTTTTTCATGAACTCTACAAAATGTTGATATATACGGCAAGTCAGCAGTTTTCCCTGAACTCTACAAAATGTTGATATATATGGGCAAGTCAACAGTTTTCCCTGAACTCTACAAAATGTTGATATATATGGGCAAGTCAGCAGTTTTCCCTGAACTCTACAAAATGTCAATATATATGGGCAAGTCAACAGTTTTCCATGAACTCTACAAAATGTCAATATATACGGGCAAGTCAACAGTTTTCCCTGAACTCTACAAAATGTCAATATATACGGGCAAGTCAACAGTTTTCCATGAACTCTACAAAATGTTGATATATACGGGCAAGTCAACAGTTTTCCATGACTTCCTCTCACATAATGATAAAGGCAGATTTACAATGATCTACTCATGAAGACAGGTCGTATGCTCATGAAGATAGGTTACAAGTCGGTCAGCTTGCTACTGTAATGAAAAGGTTTCTCTGCAAATTTTTCCCCCCAACACAATAAAGTCATTTCACTAAACTCTTTTCATAAGCACTAAGGTTTTTTGTGGGGGGGGTTTTTTGCAAAACACAAGGACTGAATAAAATCACTATAAAAACTGAAATCACAAAGTAAAACAAAACAATTTCATGATTTCCTAATAAATAGCTGCAACAAAACTTCTCATAATGATTCCTCCCTCACCTCACCTCCCCTACCTCCCCCCCCCCCCCCAAAAAAAAACAACAACAACAGAAAATTGAAACAATGTTGAAACAAATAACAGATGCAAAGAAAACTCGGCACCCCTGACAAACATCTTTTACAAAACCTGTGAAAATTGACAACAAAAGAAAACCTTATCACCACCTCATAGACAGCTTCAACAAATTTTTTCAAAAACAAAATAAAAACCAACGTAAATCTGAAACAACAAAACAAAACAAAATAAAAACAAACACCTCCTCACCTCCTGATAAATGGCAGCCACATACTTGGTCCTGACGTGGGTCAGCATGTAAGCCATAATGTCGATGTCCACCTGGACGGTCGGCGTGGTGCGCAGGAAGTACGGGTATTTCTTTCCGTCGCTGAGTGAGCTCGAGTCGGCCCCAGGGGAGATAAGCGTCAGATCCATGTCGCCCGTCAATTTGGCGGCAGCCATGGCTTCCATGCTGGATGTGGGACCCACAAAGCCGACAACGTTGTGACGACTGATGCTTGAGATTCGCATATTGCACTGCAAACAAACCACTGTCAGCTTCAGGAAAACAGGAAACTGCTATGATTTGAGAAAAAACACAGACATGAAAATCTGAAAAAAAAAGCCCGAATGAATGAATAAATAAATATTATTTAATTACCTTCTTATCTGAATTAGCAGACTGCTATGAATTCAAAACAATCACATACATACACATACAAAGGCACATACACGAAATTAGAAGACCTGCTGAAATTCACACTGAAATCCAAAGTTTAGTACATATTAGCTGAGCCACTAATTCTCTCTCTCACAGACACACACTCACTCACTCACTCACACACACACACACACACACACACACACACACACATACACACACACACACACACACACACACACACACACACACACACACACACACACACACACACACACACAAACACTATCTCCCTCCCTTACATAAAACACACACATACCATTTCTCCTGACCCAATCACATGTACACTCTCTTTCTCTCTCCCTCCCTTACATAAATACACACACACACATACACACACACACCACACAGCCTCCTCCATCCAGGTCCAATCATACAAAACACACACACACACACACACACACACACACACACACACACACACACACACACACACACACACACACACTCACACACATACACATACACATACACATACACACACTGTTCAAATCCCAACATGTTCTGAGCCTCTCTCTTTCTCACTTCATATCTCACATACACTCTCTTCATCTCTCTCACATAAACAATTTTTCACATCTCTCCTCCCTCCCCCATCAATATAATCACACAAAACAAAACAAAACAAAAACGAAAAACATCAAAACCATCCCCACCTCCAACAGACAGACACCACACACCTGTTCAAATCCCAGCAAGTTCTGTATTAGCTGCGCCTTTCTCTCACAGCTGTCAAAGACCACGGCACCAATGGACACTGATGCGCTGTCTGTCTGCCAGTAGTTCAAGGACCACAGGAATGCCTGAAAAGTTCACAAACATACAGGAACAAGTCTTGGTGCATTCCAGAGACAGAGCCCTGAAGACACAGACAAACCTTATATAAACGCCTCTTTGATTAGTCGTTACTGGTATTTTTGTTTAAAGCCCAGCCGACTGCGTAGAGCCATATCAGGATTATAACTGTTTCAAAATATACACAATACTTCAACAGGAAAAAAAAAAAAGGAAAAGAAAATTAAGTACACATATCAATGCATTCGCACACATAATCTACTGAGATGGCCCTGGCACTGACCATTCTGTCCAATTTATCAAACAGGAGATTTAAAAAACAGACCTCAACACATATTTAAACATAAGTAAGGACACTAAAACATATAAAAACAGGCCTAAATTACCTAAAATCAATTCTGCATCTCTCTTAATACATGTACCCAATTATCAATGCTAAGAGACAGTATTTAAAACTTTATAGAACACATACAGGTGAATGGACCAGCAAGGCAGAAAATGACAGGAAGAAATAGCTGAAAGCAAAGGAGGAAGAAACAAAGAGAGTGACAGAAAAGAGAAAATTTCAAGCACAGAATTTCCAGAAGGTGGGGGATACTATTTATACTGAAAGAGCCCCTGGCGTCCACATGGGAGAATGTTTAGTTGTCCCATGGCATGAAGACACAGGCAAATCTTATGTCTAAATGCCTCTTTGTTTAATGGTCCCATGGCATGAAGACACAGGCAAATCTTATGTCTAAATGCCTCTTTGTTTAGTGGTCCCATGGCATGAAGACACAGGCAAATCTTATGTCTAAATGCCTCTTTGTTTAATGGTCCCATGGCATGAAGACACAGGCAGATCTTATGTCTAAAAGCCTTTGTTTAGTGGTCCCATGGCATGAAGACACAGGCAGATCTTATGTCTAAATGCCTCTTTGTTTAGTGGTCCCATGGCATGAAGACACACACAAATCTTATGTCTAAATGCCTCTTTGTTTAGTGGTCCCATGGCATGAAGACACAGGCAAATCTTATATCTAAATGCCTCTTTGTTTAGTGGTCCCATGGCATGAAGACACAGGCAGATCTTATGTCTAAATGCCTCTTTGTTTAGTGGTCCCATGGCATGAAGACACAGGCAGATCTTATATCTAAATGCCTCTTTGTTTAGTGGTCCCATGGCATGAAGACACAGGCAAATCTTATATCTAAATGCCTCTTTGTTTAGTGGTCCCATGGCATGAAGACACAGGCAAATCTTATGTCTAAATGCCTCTTTGTTTAGTGGTCCCATGGCATGAAGACACAGGCAAATCTTATGTCTAAATGCCTCTTTGTTTAGTGGTCCCATGGCATGAAGACACACACAAATCTTATGTCTAAATGCCTCTTTGTTTAGTGGTCCCATGGCATGAAGACACACACAAATCTTATGTCTAAATGCCTCTTTGTTTAGTGGTCCCATGGCATGAAGACACACACAAATCTTATGTCTAAATGCCTCTTTGTTTAGTGGTCCCATGGCATGAAGACACACACAAATCTTATGTCTAAATGCCTCTTTGTTTAGTGGTCCCATGGCATGAAGACACAGGCAGATCTTATGTCTAAATGCCTCTTTGTTTAGTGGTCCCATGGCATGAAGACACACACAAATCTTATGTCTAAATGCCTCTTTGTTTAGTGGTCCCATGGCATGAAGACACAGGCAAATCTTATGTCTAAATGCCTCTTTGTTTAGTGGTCCCATGGCATGAAGACACAGGCAGATCTTATATCTAAATGCCTCTTTGTTTAGTGGTCCCATGGCATGAAGACACACACAAATCTTATGTCTAAATGCCTCTTTGTTTAGTGGTCCCATGGCATGAAGACACAGGCAGATCTTATGTCTAAAAGCCTCTTTGTTTAGTGGTCCCATGGCATGAAGACACAGGCAAATCTTATGTCTAAAAGCCTCTTTGTTTAGTGGTCCCATGGCATGAAGACACAGGCAGATCTTATGTCTAAAAGCCTCTTTGTTTAGTGGTCCCATGGCATGAAGACACAGGCAGATCTTATGTCTAAATGCCTCTTTGTTTAGTGGTCCCATGGCATGAAGACACAGGCAGATCTTATATCTAAATGCCTCTTTGTTTAGTGGTCCCATGGCATGAAGACACACACAAATCTTATGTCTAAATGCCTCTTTGTTTAGTGGTCCCATGGCATGAAGACACAGGCAAATCTTATGTCTAAATGCCTCTTTGTTTAGTGGTCCCATGGCATGAAGACACAGGCAAATCTTATGTCTAAATGCCTCTTTGTTTAGTGGTCCCATGGCATGAAGACACACACAAATCTTATGTCTAAATGCCTCTTTGTTTAGTGGTCCCATGGCATGAAGACACAGGCAAATCTTATGTCTAAATGCCTCTTTGTTTAGTGGTCCCATGGCATGAAGACACACACAAATCTTATATCTAAATGCCTCTTTGTTTAGTGGTCCCATGGCATGAAGACACAGGCAAATCTTATGTCTAAATGCCTCTTTGTTTAGTGGTCCCATGGCATGAAGACACACACAAATCTTATGTCTAAATGCCTCTTTGTTTAGTGGTCCCATGGCATGAAGACACAGGCAAATCTTATGTCTAAATGCCTCTTTGTTTAGTGGTCCCATGGCATGAAGACACAGGCAAATCTTATGTCTAAATGCCTCTTTGTTTAGTGGTCCCATGGCATGAAGACACACAGATCTTATGTCTAAAAGCCTCTTTGTTTAGTGGTCCCATGGCATGAAGACACAGGCAGATCTTATGTCTAAAAGCCTCTTTGTTTAGTGGTCCCATGGCATGAAGACACAGGCAGATCTTATGTCTAAAAGCCTCTTTGTTTAGTGGTCCCATAATCCGGAGGTCGTATGGGAGTGAGGTGGTAAGGACCTCAACTTTTCTCAGGACCAGCATTATCAGGGCGGTGTCCATCTCCTCTCCCTTGCTGCTTTACCTTTTCCTGACTTCAAAGACAGTCAGGTAGCCACTGACAGCTGGCTAGAATGGAGGCTGCAAACACATGTAAAGTTCTAGGATGCGATTCAGACCTGTGCTGGCAGATTGGGATGGCGAGTGTCTACCTCTGAACCACCCTGGTTTATTAGCTGGGCAAAAAAGGCAAACATTTTCAGCAAAATTGTGACAATCTTTTCTCAAGCATACAAAGAAAGTTTCCAACCCCAACCCACTAGACCAACAAACAAAAAAAACAAAAAACAAAAATCAAGTATGAAAAAGCATCAATCTCTGTTGTAATAATGACACTGTGTTATTTGATCATTTTCAAATACACCAAAACTTCTGACTGGTGGGTTGGTTGGTTTCTAGTTTGGCTATTTCATATTTAATTAACCCTTTCACTCTCACACTCTGCCCACCAACTGCAAAAACTTAACCTTTTGACTCCCTCACCCTATCCACCAGCTTCCTGCAGGAAGGCGGTGGATAGGGTGAGGGAGTCAAAAGGTTGTTTTTGCTTTGCTAGTATGGTTGACAA
Organism: Monoplex corrugatus; assembly: GCA_030674185.1. NCBI lineage: Eukaryota > Metazoa > Mollusca > Gastropoda > Littorinimorpha > Ranellidae > Monoplex > Monoplex corrugatus. The sequence goes on along the minus strand of JAPXFY010000025.1, from coordinate 1,006,421 downwards.
TGCAGGATGCTGGTGGACAGGGTGCGGGAGTCAAAGGATTAACTGGTTGGCTGCTTTCAATGTGGTTGGATGTCTGGTGGGTGGCTGGTTTGTTTGCAGGCTGATTAGATGGTATTGGTGAGGTGTGGTTGGCTAGTTATGGCTAACTGGTCGCTGATTGGCTGGTTATGGCTAACTGGTTGCTGATTGGCTGGTTATGGCTAGCTGGTTGCTGGTTGGCTGGTTATGGCTAGCTGGTTGCTGATTGGCTGGTTATGGCTAGCTGATTGTTGATTGGCTAGTTATGGCTAGCTGGTTGCTGATTGGCTGGTTATGGCTAACTGGTTGCTGATTGGCTAGTTATGGCTAGCTGGTTGTTGATTGGCTAGTTATGGCTAGCTGGTTGCTGATTGGCTAGTTATGGCTAGCTGGTTGCTGGTTGTTGCCAGTTGAGTTGGGTCACTTTGGTTTCAAAAGCTGGCTGGTTGGTTTTGACAGGTCACCTGATTTTGGCAGTTGTCCAGTTAGGTTTTTGTTTGATACCTCAGCACGTCTGACACTAAAAGCACACCACACCAGTGACACATGTCTGACACTAAAAGCACACCACACCAGTGACACACGTCTGACACTAAAAGCACACCACACCAGTGACACATGTCTGACACTAAAAGCACACCAATGACACATCTCTGACACTAAAAGCACACCACACCAGTGACACATGTCTGACACTAAAAGCACACCAGTGACACATGGCTGACACTAAAAGCACACCACATCAGTGACACATGTCTGACACTAAAAGCACACCAGTGACACATCTGACACTAAAAGCACACCACACCAGTGACACATGTCTGACACTAAAAAGCACACCAGTGACACATGTCTGACACTAAAAGCACACCAGTGACACATGTCTGACACTAAAAGCACACCAGTGACACATGTCTGACACTAAAAGCACACCAGTGACACATGTCTGACACTAAAAGCACACCAGTGACACATGTCTGACACTAAAAGCACACCACACCAGTGACACATCTCTGACACCAAAAGCACACCAGTGACACATGTCTGACACTAAAAGCACACCAGTGACACATGTCTGACACCAAAAGCACACCACACCAGTGACACATGTCTGACACTAAAAGCACACCAGTGACACATGTCTGACACTAAAAGCACACCAGTGACACATGTCTGACACTAAAAGCACACCAGTGACACATGTCTGACACCAAACGCACACCACACCAGTGACACATGTCTGACACTAAAAGCACACCAGTGACACATGTCTGACACCAAAAGCACACCAGTGACACATGTCTGACACTAAAAGCACACCAGTGACACATGTCTGACACCAAAAGCACACCAGTGACACATGTCTGACACCAAAACCACACCAGTGACACATGTCTGACACCAAAAGCACACCAGTGACACATGTCTGACACTAAAAGCACACCAGTGACATGACACATGTCTGACACCAAAAGCACACCAGTGACACATGTCTGACACCAAAAGCACACCAGTGACACATGTCTGACACTAAAAGCACACCAGTGACATGACACATGTCTGACACCAAAAGCACACCAGTGACACATGTCTGACACTAAAAAGCACACCAGTGACACATGTCTGACACTAAAAGCACACCAGTGACACATGTCTGACACTAAAAGCACACCACACCAGTGACACATGTCTGACACTAAAAGCACACCAGTGACACATGTCTGACACTAAAAGCACACCAGTGACACATGTCTGACACTAAAAGCACACCAGTGACACATGTCTGACACTAAAACCACACCACACCAGTGACACATGTCTGACACTAAAAGCACACCAGTGACACATCTCTGACACTAAAACCACACCACACAGTGACACATGTCTGACACTAAAAGCACACCAGTGACACATGTCTGACACTAAAAGCACACCACACCAGTGACACATGTCTGACACTAAAAGCACACCAGTGACACATCTCTGACACTAAAACCACACCACACCAGTGACACATGTCTGACACTAAAAGCACACCAGTGACACATGTCTGACACTAAAAGCACACCAGTGGCACATGTCTGACACTAAAAGCACACCAGTGACACATGTCTGACACCAAAAGCATACCAGTGACACATGTCTGACACCAAAAGCACACCGGTGACACATGTCTGACACTAAAAGCACACCAGTGACACATGTCTGACACCAAAAGCACACCAGTGACACATGTCTGACACTAAAAGCACACCAGTGACACATGTCTGACCCTAAAACAAAAGCACACCAGTGACACATGTCTGACACTAAAACAAAAGCACACCAGTGACACATGTCTGACACTAAAACAAAAGCACACCAGTGACACATGTCTGACACTAAAACAAAAGCACACCAGTGACACATGTCTGACACTAAAACAAAAGCACACCAGTGACACATGTCTGACACTAAAAGCACACCACACCAGTGACACATGTCTGACACTAAAACAAAAGCACACCAGTGACACATGTCTGACACTAAAAGCACACCACACCAGTGACACATGTCTGACACTAAAACAAAAGCACACCAGTGACACATGTCTGACACTAAAAGCACACCACACCAGTGACACATGTCTGACACTAAAAGCACACCAGTGACACATGTCTGACACTAAAAAGCACACCAGTGACACATGTCTGACACTAAAACAAAAGCACACCAGTGACACATGTCTGACACTAAAACAAAAGCACACCAGTGACACATGTCTGACACTAAAAAGCACACCAGTGACACATGTCTGACACTAAAACAAAAGCACACCAGTGACACATGTCTGACACTAAAACCACACCACACCAGTGACACATGTCTGACACTAAAAAGCACACCAGTGACACATGTCTGACACTAAAACCACACCACACCAGTGACACATGTCTGACACTAAAACCACATCACACCAGTGACACATGTCTGACACTAAAACCACACCACATCAGTGACACATGTCTGACACTAAAAAGCACACCAGTGACATATGTCTGACACTAAAAGCACACCAGTGACACATCTCTGACACTAAAACCACACCAGTGACACATGTCTGACACTAAAAGCACACCAGTGACACATGCCTGCAAACCATGTCACTGCCCCACACAGTCACTCTACCTGGGTGTGTAAAATACCCATGGGATTGAACTCAGTCCCACAAGTAAAAGCGTCGTCCCCTCGTTTCCGGATGTCAAAAAGTCCGCCCACAGCGAAATATTGTGTGGTGGTGGCAGGGCGGAGTTTGGCGACATCGTCATAGTAACAGACATTCTGGAGACTGGGGCATTGGCCTGGCACGACGCTGACGGCAGACTGCACCAGGATCAGCACCGTCAGCGCCAACAGCAACCACTGGGTCCGCATCTGTAACAATCCATTCATTGTCTGTGCCTTAGCAGAGTTACATGTATACTATATAACCAGGCACTATGACAACGTAACACCTGTAACAATAACAGCAGTAAGAGCTATCATAACTTGACATGACAGTCTGTTGATCAGTACTGTAGATAACAGCATAACAGACTGAGGCATACAATTCATGTTGGTGCTTATGTCAGGGTCACAGGTGTGTGTGTGTGTGTGTGTGTGTGTGTGTGTGTGTGTGTGTGTGTGTGTGTGTGTGTGTGTGTGTGTGTGTGTGTGTGTGTGTGTGCATGAGTGTGAATGTGTGCAAACATGTGTAAGGTGTTGGGAGGTCAGTATGTCAATGTATGTGCACGGGGAACGGGGGGTGGGGGGTGGGTGGGTGTTCAAACATGTCTACACACAAGTTTGTGTACAATCTATGTATAGTACTGTGTGCATCAGTGAATATCTAACCATCTACCTATCTAGATAGATAAAATCAGTCAGATAGGTAAATAGATATAAGATATAGATAGACTGATAGACAGTCAGATACATAGATAGATAGAAAGATAGAGAGAGAGAGAGAGAGAGAGAGAGAGAGAGAGATAGATAGATAGATAGATAGATAGATAGATAGATAGAAGATAGATAGATAGATAGATAGATAGACACAATTTTTTTTAGCATTCCAATTTCCTCAGATGTGTGTACGCATGTTGTTCTATACATACAGTTAACCCAGCAATATGTTGCACAGTATGTTGTTGCACAATTGCATACATCTCTGGTGGATGTCTACCCTGGGTGTTATATTATTTCCCTGAACCATCAGACACTGGATGTCTACCCTGGGTGTTATATTATTTCCCTGAACCATCAGACACTGGATGTCTACCCTGGGTGTTATATTATTTCCCTGAACCATCAGACACTGGATGTCTACCCTGGGTGTTATATTATTTCCCTGAACCATCAGACATTGGATGTCTTACCCTGGTGTTATATTATTTCCTGAACCATCAGTACACTGGAAGCTACCTGGGTGTTATATTACTTCCCTGAATCCATCAGAACTGGAGACTGTACTACCCTGTGTATATATATTCTACCTGAACCATCCACACTGGTGATCTACCCAGGTGTATAATATATCCTGAACATCAGACACTAACATAATTTGCATTCAGTATCTTTTACATGCATGTCTGATGTTCTGGAAGTGTATATGGCACATGAAGCAGGGTAAAACTTAGGCACTAGCAGGTCTGCATACATGATGATGTGGGAGACAGTAAAATCTCCACCCTTTACCTACCAGGTGGGAGGTAAGTCTCTACTCATGCATGATCAAACCCACACCTTCTTATCATGCAAGCCAAGTGTGTATGTAAATATATGACTGTACATATGCATGTTTGTGCACAAGTATATGTATAATTATATGAGTATTGCATGCATGTGTGTGTGTGTGTGCAAATGTCTATAATATATATATGCTGCTTATGTATACAACAAATATTGTAATCAAAACACATGTACCTCATTTGTTTAGCTTACAATAAAACCATGAAATAAACAATTTATATGAATATAAATGCATGAGAGACCCAGCTAATACAATCAATCTTCATTTACACAAGGTGACCACAAGCCGACAAGGTGTTCTGGTCGATATCTAACACCTTACACTGAACAGAAACTTTTTGACAAAGCAGTTTCCTGAGTTTCTATCCGAACTTTTTATCAGTAACATTGGAAATCACACGGCAGTTCTCAGTAAGATCAAACTGTCGACGCTGACACAAGTATAGTCTACAATTATTTTCCTTTTTTTTTTTCTTTAATTAAACCGGAATTCCTGACATGTTACACAAATTGAGAAAACGTAAGCAAACGCCGACTGTCTTCAAAACTGATCAACAGATCTAGATTCTCATACTGGTCTAGGCCTATATATTATTTGTTTACACCGCATGGCACATGCAAGTTGCACAATCTGATCAACGTACCGTGCTTTCTCCAAAATCAGAATGATCCTAAGAATATAACGGATCTCCCCAACAGATCCCAAAACCCAAAGGATGCGCTGGAATCACAAATAACAGAAAACACACCGCCAGCAACAGACGACACACACCGCCAGCAACAGACGACACCCAACCCACCTTTTCTCTCTTCTCTGTTTTGCGTCCGGTTGAAGAACAGGACTCGCGTTACTAAAAATACATCTCATACCTCTGCCCCGTAAACTACAATGCCAGCCATTTGGTGAAACTCCGACCACAGCTGAGATCGCTGTAGCTCGATTGCTTGCAGTATTGCACCCAACTTGCGCCGTTCCGCCGCTGATCAGCCCCTCTTTCGGTTCTCTTTCAGCGGAGGCCATACTTGATACGATATCCGATCCTGTCAAACCGGTTTTGTCACTCCCGCCTACTACTTCTCTGACAACTCGTTTGACCAATCAGAAACGTTCTCTCCACGCGCGATGCACGAATGACAGAGAGGTTTATATATCGTCAGATTGCTGCTGTGGTATTTTGCTCGTGCGAAAAATCAATAAATTTAACAAAACAAATAAATAAACGAGAATAGAAATTATAACGTTATATATATTATCACTTAAATCCGGTGGATGTCTTTCTAGAGCCGTCTTAGCCATTTCAAATCAAATGACCAATTACACAAACACGTTTAGAAACTTCCCTCTTGAAATTAAAATAAAAAAATAAAATAAAATAAAAAGTAGAAACTAGCAAACAACTTAAAAAAAAGGTCTTTGCGCAGCAGTTACACAACCCCCACCCTCTCACGATAATCACATGCGACAACGTGTGCCAACAGCTGATCAGTTGATAATAGTCAACACTTGAGAATCAAGCAAGCGAACCTGTGGGAAGGGACGTAAGCGTGGTTACATCCCTGTGAGGGGAAAAATAGGGTTGCCTCTCTTGCATCGTAAACCCGAAAGACCAAAACGATTGGTTTCACTCATTCATGTCATAACATAATATGACGACGTGATGATGCCAAAACGAACACACAAAACAGATATTGTACCCACGGAATAAACAGTTTCGGTCTCAAATCCAAAACGAAACTAGAAATGCACAAAATGAATGGGAACGCGTAGTTGAAAATCCTAACAAGACAAGATAGGCGCAAGTGTCATTCAAATAGAACACAGCCATTAACGTAACAAGGAATCTTAATTAATCAAGGTGCCTGACACATTCAGGCAAACAGGAATCACAACTATACAAAAGTGAATCACAACGTGTGTTTGATACAACAAGGCAAAGCAAGGCAAGACAAGAAGCAAGCAAGATACCAAGACAAGCAAGACAAGGCAAGACAAGACAAGACAAGACAAGGCAAGACAAACAAGACAAGGTAAGGTAAGGCAAGCAAGACAGGCAAGACAAGACAAGGCAAGGCAGGCCAGACATACATGATGCAAGGCAAGGCAAGACAAGGCAAGGCAAGGCAAGATAAGACAAGACAAGGCAAGGCAAGGCAAGGCAAGACAAGGCAAGGCAAGGCAAGGTAAGACAAGACAAGGCAAGGCATGACAAGCTAAGATAATGCAAGACAAGGCAAGGCAAGGCAGGCAGGCAAGACAAGCAGGCAAGGCAAGACAAGACAAGCAAGACAAGGCAAGACAAGCAGGGCAGGGCAAGGCAAGACAAGACAAGGCAGGCAAGGCAAGACAAGGCAAGCAGGGCAGGCAGGCAGGGCAGGGCAAGGCAAGGCAGAGGCAAGGCAAGCAAGCAGGGCAAGGCAAGGCAGGCAAGGCAGGGAAGGCAGGGCAGGCAAGGCAAGGCAAGACAAGACAAGGCAAAGCAGGGCAAGGCAAGGCAAGAGGCAAGGCAAGGCAAGGCAGGCAGGGCAGGGCAGGGCAGGCAGAGGCAGGCAAGGCAGGCAGGCAGGCAAGCAAGGCAAGACAAGCAAAGCAGGCAAAACAAGCAGGCAAGGCAAGGCAAGGCAAGGCAAGGCAGGCAGGCAGGCAGGCAAGGCAAGTAGGCAAACCAAGGCAAGGCAAGGCAAGGCAAGGCAAGGCTAGGCAAAGCAGGCAGGCAAGGCAAGGAGGGAAGGCAGGCAAGGCAAGACAAGACAAGGCAAAGCAGGCAGGGCAAAGCAAGGAGGAAGGCAGGGCAAGGCAAGGCAGCAGGGCAGGGCAAGGCAGGCAAGGCAGGGCAGGGCAAGGCAAGGAGCAAGGCAAGGCAAGGCAGAAGCAAGGCAGGGCAAGGCAGGGCAAGGCAAGGAGGCAAGGCAAGGCAGCGCAAGGCAGGGCAAGGCAAGGCAAGGCAAGGCAGGGCAAGGCAGGGCAAGGCAAGGGGGCAAGGCAAGGCAGCGCAAGGCAGGGCAAGGCAAGGCAAGGCAAGGCAGGGCAAGGCAGGGCAGGCAGGGTAAGGCAGGCAGGGCAAGGCAAGGCAAGGCAAGACAAGACAAGATAAGGCAAGACAAGGCAAAACAAGATAATGCAAAACAAGATAAGGCAAGACAGGACAAGACAAGACAAGACAGGCAGGACAAGGGCAAGGCAGGCAAGGCAGGGCAAGGCAAGACAAGACAAGGCAAGGCAAGGTAAGACAAGACAAGACAAGACAAGATAGACAGAATTTCGGTCAACTGGCCTTTGTCAGGTGTACTCAAAAGACAGCAAAAATACAAATACACAAA
>JAPXFY010000025.1:933318-988318 GCA_030674185.1 Monoplex corrugatus | reverse complement strand
CACAAGTCTTGAAATGATGAGAGGGGGAACAGAACTCCACCAGGCCATGACACACTAAGCTGACACACCACCAGAATGAATGGAAACATTAAGATGGGCAGCCAACAGGCCAGTGGACCTATGAAACAGTAAGCTGACACCACCACAATGATGGAACATTAAGATGGCAACCAACAGGCCAGTGGACCTATGAACAGTAAGCTGACACCACCAGAATGATGGAAACATTAAGATGGGCAACCAACAGGCCAGTGGACCTATGAACAGTAAGCTGACACCACCAGAATGATGGAAACATTAAGACGGCAGCCAACAGGCCAGTGGACCTATGACACAGTAAGCTGACACCACCACAATGATGGAAACATTAAGATGGGCAGCCAACAGACCAGTGGACCTATGAAATAGTAAGCTGACACCACCAGAATGATGGAAACATTAAGATGGGCAGCCAACAGGCCAGTGGACCTATGAAATAGTAAGCTGACACCACCAGAATGATGGAAACATTAAGATGGGCAGCCAACAGGCCAGTGGACCTATGAAATAGTAAACTGACACCACCACAATGATGGAAACATTAAGATGGGCAGCCAACAGGCCAGTGGACCTATGAATCACTAAGCTGACACCACCAGAATGATGGAAACATTAAGATGGGCAGCCAACAGGCCAGTGGACCTATGAATCACTAAGCTGACACCACCAGAATGATGGAAACATTGAGATGGACAGCCAACAGGCCAGTGGACCTATTAAACAGTAAGCTGACACCACCAGAATGATGGAAACATTAAGATGGACAGCCAACAGGCCAGTGGACCTATGAAACAGTAAGCTGACATCACCAGAATGATGGAAACATTAAGATGGACAGCCAACAGGTCAGTGGACCTATCAAACAGTAAGCTGACACCACCAGAATGATGGAAACATTAAGATGGACAGCCAACAGGCCAGTGGACCTATCAAACAGTAAGCTGACATCACCAGAATGATGGAAACATTAAGATGGACAGCCAACAGGCCAGTGGACCTATCAAACAGTAAGCTGACACCACCACAATGATGGAAACATTAAGATGGACAGCCAACAGGCCAGTGGACCTATCAAACAGTAAGCTGACATCACCAGAATGATGGAAACATTAAGATGGACAGCCAACAGGCCAGTGGACCTATCAAACAGTAAGCTGACACCACCACAATGATGGAAACATTAAGATGGACAGCCAACAGGCCAGTGGACCTATCAAACAGTAAGCTGACACCACCAGAATGATGGAAACATTGAGATGGACAGCCAACAGGCCAGTGGACCTATCAAACAGTAAGCTGACACCACCACAATGATGGAAACATTAAGATGGACAGCCAACAGGCCAGTGGACCTATCAAACAGTAAGCTGACACCACCAGAATGATGGAAACATTAAGATGGGCAGCCAACAGGCCAGTGGACCTATGAAACAGTAAGCTGACACCACCAGAATGATGGAAACATTGAGATGGACAGCCAACAGGCCAGTGGACCTATGAAACAATAAGCTGACACCACCAGAATGATGGAAACATTAAGATGGACAGCCAACAGGCCAGTGGACCTATCAAACAGTAAGCTGACACCACCAGAATGATGGAAACATTAAGATGGGCAGCCAACAGGCCAGTGGACTTATCAAACAGTAAGCTGACACCACCAGAATGATGGAAACATTGAGATGGACAGCCAACAGGCCAGTGGACCTATGAAACAGTAAGCTGACACCACCAGAATGATGGAAACATTAAGATGGGCAGCCAACAGGCCAGTGGACCTATCAAACAGTAAGCTGACACCACCAGAATGATGGAAACATTAAGATGGGCAGCCAACAGGCCAGTGGACCTATCAAACAGTAAGCTGACACCACCAGAATGATGGAAACATTAAGATGGACAGCCAACAGGCCAGTGGACCTATCAAACAGTAAGCTGACATCACCAGAATGATGGAAACATTGAGATGGGCAGCCAACAGGCCAGTGGACCTATGAAACAGTAAGCTGACACCACCAGAATGATGGAAACATTAAGATGGGCAGCCAACAGACCAGTGGACCTATGAAACAGTAAGCTGACACCACCAGAATGATGGAAACATTAAGATGGACAGCCAACAGACCAGTGGACCTATGAAACAGTAAGCTGACACCACCAGAATGATGGAAACATTAAGATGGGCAGCCAACAGGCCAGTGGACCTATCAAACAGTAAGCTGACACCACCAGAATGATGGAAACATTGAGATGGGCAGCCAACAGGCCAGTGGACCTATGAAACAGTAAGCTGACACCACCAGAATGATGGAAACATTAAGATGGGCAGCCAACAGACCAGTGGACCTATGAAACAGTAAGCTGACACCACCAGAATGATGGAAACATGAAGATGTGCAGCCAACAGGCCAGTGGACCTATGAAACAGTAAGCTGACACCACCAGAATGATGGAAACATTAAGACGAGCAGCCAACAGGCCAGTGGACCTATGAAACAGTAAGCTGACACCACCAGAATGATGGAAACATTAAGATGGACAGCCAACAGGCCAGTGGACCTATGAAACAGTAAGCTGACACCACCAGAATGATGGAAACATTAAGATGGACAGCCAACAGGCCAGTGGATCTATGAAACAGTAATCTGACACCACAAGAATGATGGAAACAGTAAGACGAGCAGCCAACAGACCAGTTTCAATGTTGGGGGGCGGGGATTGAACTCCAGACGTCACTATGAATTTCACAGCTCTGTCACAAGGGCCAGTCTGCCCACGACCGTGAAGGAGATAATGATGGTGACCCGACAGTATTGCTGATAACAAGTCATTGTTATGCTAGGTACACACTGAGTCATCCTGGGGTATCTGTATGTGTGTGTGTGTGTGTGTGTGTTGTGTGTGTGTGTGTGTGTGTGTGTGTGTGTGTGTGTGTGTGGGGTGTGTGTGTGTGCGTGTGTGTGTGTGTGTGTGTGATATCGCTGAAGCCGAGGTCGTGACCTCATCCAAGCATGTTCAGTACGTGAACCAGATAATACTGTAGCGGTACCGATATACCGTCTACCCAACCAACCAACTAACAAACGTTCTCAGTCAACTAACTAACCAACCAAAAATTAACCCTTTGATTCTCGCATCCTACCTTCCACCAGCAAAAATTTAACCCTTTGATTCCCTCACTCTACCCACCAGCTTCCGAGACTTAGGGTTAAATTTTTGCTTTTCTTTCATGATTGCCAAAGCAGGAATCTGGTGGATAGGTTGAGGGTGTCAATGTACGATTAGATAAGTTCCCTTTGTTCTGGTGGTGTCAGTATACGATTGGATAAGTTCCCTTTGTTCTGGTGGTGTCAGTGTACGATTAGATAAGTTCCCTTTGTTCAGGTGGTGTCAGTGTACGATTAGATAAGTTCCCTTTGTTCTGGTGGTGTCAGTGTACGATTAGATAAGTTCCCTTTGTTCTGGTGGTGTCAGTGTACGATTAGATAAGTTCCCTTTGTTATGGTGGTGTCACTGTACGATTAGATAACTTCCCTTTGTTCTGGTGGTGTCACTGTACGATTAGGTAAGTTCCCTTTGTTATGTTGGTGTCAGTGTACGATTAGGTAAGTTCCCTTTGTTCTGTTGGTGTCAGTGTACGATTGGATAAGTTCGCTTTGTTCTGGTGGTGTCAGTTTACGATTAGATAAGTTCCCTTTGTTCTGGTGGTGTCAGTGCACGATTAGATAAGTTCCCTTTGTTCTGATGGTGTCAGTGTACGATTAGATAAGTTCCCTTTGTTATAGTGGTGTCAGTGTACGATTAGATAACTTCCCATTGTTCTGGTGTCAGTGTACAATTAGATAAATTCCCTTTGTTCTGTGCTGTCAATGTACGATTAGATAACTTCCCTTTGCTATGGTTGTTTCAATGTACGACTAGATAAGTCCCCTTTGTTCTGGTGGTGTCAATATACGATTATATAAGTTCCCTTTGTTCTGGTGGTGTCAATATACAATTATATAAGTTCCCTTTATTCTGGTGGTGTCACCGCACGATTAGATAGGCCTGCTTTGTTCTGGTGGTGTCAGTCTACAATTATATATGTCACCTTTGTTCTGGTGGTGTCAATATACAATTAGATAATCCCCTCTGTTCTGGTGGTGTCACTGTACGATTAGATAGGCCCCCTTTGTTCTGGTGGTGTCAGTTTACAATTATATATGTCACCTTTGTTCTGGTGGTGTCGATATACAATTAGATAATCCCCTTTGTTCTGGTGGTGTCAGTGTACGATTAGATAAGTTCCCTTTGTTCTGGTGGTGTCAGTGTACAATTAGATAAGTTCCCTTTGTTCTGGTGGTGTCAGTGTACGATTAGATACCTTCCCTTTGTTCTGGTGGTGTCAATGTACGATTAGATACCTTCCCTTTGTTCTGGTGGTGGCAATGTACGATTAGATACCTTCCCTTTGTTCTGGTGGTGGCAATGTATGATTAGATAAGTTCCCTTTGTTCTGGTGGTGTCAGTGTACGATTAGATAAGTTCCCTTTGTTCTGGTGGTGTCAGTGCACGATTAGATAAGTTCCCTTTGTTCTGATGGTGTCAGTGTACGATTAGATAAGTTTCCTTTGTTATAGTGGTGTCAGTGTACGATTAGATAACTTCCCATTGTTCTGGTGTCAGTGTACAATTAGATAAATTCCCTTTGTTCTGTGCTGTCAACGTACAATTAGATAACTTCCCTTTGTTATGGTTGTTTCAATGTACGACTAGATAAGTCCCCTTTGTTCTGGTGGTGTCAATATACGATTATATAAGTTCCCTTTATTCTGGTGGTGTCAATATACAATTATATAAGTTCCCTTTATTCTGGTGGTGTCACCGTACGATTAGATACGTCCCCTCTGTTCTGGTGGTGTTAATGTACAATTAGATAGGCCCGCTTTGTCCTGGTGGTGTCAGTTTACAATTATATATGTCACCTTTGTTCTGGTGGTGTCAATATACAATTAGATAATCCCCTTTGTTTTGGTGGTGTCAGTATACGATTAGATAAGTTCCCTTTGTTCTGGTGGTGTCAGTGTACAATTAGATACCTTCCCTTTGTTCTGGTGGTGTCAATGTACGATTAGATACCTTCCCTTTGTTCTGGTGGTGGCAATGTACGATTAGATACCTTCCCTTTGTTCTGGTGGTGGCAATGTACGATTAGATAAGTTCTCTTTGTTCTCGTGGTTCAATGTACAATTAGATAAGTTACCTTTGTTCTGGTGGTGTCAATGTACAATTAGATAAGTTCCCTTTGTTCTGGTGATGTCAATGTACGATTAGATAAGTTCCCTTTGTTCTGGTGGTGTCAATGTACGATTAGATAAGTTCCCTTTGTTCTGGTGGTATCAGTGTACGATTAGATAATTCTGTTTTTCCCACTCTCCTGTTATGGTTAGATCTATCCCTTTGCACCTGAGGTTGGTGTTGACGTAAAATTTGAACCAAGTTAAATTAGATCCAATCAAATCAACTCAACTCAACTCAACTCAACTCAACTCAACTCAACTCAAATCAAACCAAATCAATCAAATCTAATCAATTCAATTCAATTCAAATCAAATCAAATCAACCAATTAACTAATCAACCAATCAATCAATCAATCAATCAATCAGCCCAATACCCAATCAACTGACCAACCAGTTATAATGATCACGTGCTACCGTAGACCAAACAGGCTGAAGTCAGCAGCAGACAACCCACCATTAGCCTCCTGACATCAGCTATCACTTGATTGGCTTCAAACAGCCCAACACCTGAACAGCCAATCAGTCACCTCCACCAATTTACGCCTGACTCCTGATTGGCTGCCATAAACCAGCCAACCAACTCAACCATTTACTGAACGCCTGGCCCAGCCAGCTGACCACCAACCAACCATTCACGAGGAGGGAGGGGTCAGGGGATGGGAGAGGAAGAGGAAGTTTGTTTGTAGTTTGTTCAAGAGGGATTCACAGCACACGGAAAACTCCATATGCGCTCCACCCAAATCTGCCAGCAATTATCCGACAGACTTCCGATGCCTGCGCAAAACCATATGCGCTGGCAAGGTCTTGAAATGGGAAAAGGGGGAAGAGGGACCTATGAAACAGTAAGCTGACACCACCAGAATGATGTAAACATTAAGATGGGCAGCCAACAGCCAGGCCACGTAAGTACCCACAATTTAATTAAATGGATGCAAAAGGTTAGGCTGGGATTGAACTCAAGATATTAGATCCTGAGTTTGAATGAAGAGGAAGACGTCCACTCAGTCTGGCTTTAGGTACCTCGTAAAAGTTATCCCATCCCCCACCCCCACCCCCCCCCCCAAAAAAAGGAAAAGTATGGTGTGGGAGAGGGGAGAGGTTGGCATTTCCAAGCAGAGTACACACATAAGTGTCCAGGAGCAAGCTAAAGGTTGTCCCATCATCATCATCATCATCTCTATCTCTGTTGCTCCCAGCATCTCCCCCACCCTCCTCATCCCCAGCCACTCTGCAAGTCCGTCCAGCATTCTCTCCTGGGTCTACCTGGTGCTGTCTTTCTCTCCAGCTTCCCCGTTGTGACCAGGTGCTCCAAAACCCCCTTCCTCATAAAATGGCCTATAAATGTTGCCTGTCTTTTCCTAATCTTCCTTATGAGTGATCTTCTTGTGTCTGCCTCCATCAAGACTGTCTCGTTTGTTTTCTTTGCTGTCCATGGAACTCTCAACATTCTTCTGAGAAACCACATCTCGGCTGCCTCGATCCTGCTCTGGCTTTGCTTGCTGACTGTCCACGCCTCGCATCCGTACAACAGTATTGGTTCTATATAACATTCAAGGACTCTCTTTCTGATGTTAATTGATAGGCATTTGTTGGTAAGAATGCTTGTCATCTTCTTGAATGCTGTTTTGGCTTGGCCGATTCTGCCAGCTATTTCCGATGTGCATCTGCCGTCTGATGAAATGACCAAAGGTTGTCCCATAAGCCTGAAATTGTAAAAGGAGTGAGGTGGTGGAGACTTGGACATGAGGGCGGTATTCACAAGGTTACTAGGCAACCAACCAATTTAAATTAACTACTAGCTGATGATCATGATGATGTGCCTGTGATGCCTATCTTATCTCCCTCACAGCTTTACCTTCACCAACATTGAACAGGGCCAGACTGGTCCCAGACATAACCATCACTGGTACTGCGGCCAGTAGCGGGTTTAGTAGGTAGAGAATGTCAAGAAGCATGAACAGGCATTGGCGATCTTCAATGACAGGGAAATAACTGCGTAGTCCTCAGCTCTGAGACAGGGAAAGCAGAGTTGTCTATCTTGTAGCGCTAGGGCCCAACAAGCATGCACCCAAACAAATTAAACAAACAAACAGACAAACAAGCAAACAAAAGAAAAAGAGATGTGTTATACAGAATTAGTGATCAAGTCTGAGCACAACGACACAAACAAAACAATAACTTCTGAGGCAGATACTGGTGTGAAAGGGGCAGACGATGCTATAATGCCACTGAAGCGCTCTCTCTCTCTGTCTCTGTGTTTGTCTTTGTTTCTCTCTGTCTCTATCTCTCTCTGTGTCTCTGTCTCTCTCTCTCTGTCTGTCTGTCTCTCTCTCTCTCTCTCTCTCTCTCTTTCTGTCTGTCTGTCTCTATCTGTGTCTGTGTCTCTGTCTGTCTGTCTGTCTGTTGTCTCCTCTCTCTCTCTCTCTCTCTCTCTCTCTCTCTCTCTCTCTCTCTCTCTCTCTTTCACTCGTTCTCTCCCGTCACTGAGAATCTTTGTGAGTCTCTCACCCTCGCTCTGTCTCTGTCTGTCTGTCTGGTCCTGTTATTTTTTTTCAGTGTGTGTGTGTGTGTGTGTATGTGTGTGTGTGTGTGTGTGTGTGTGTGTGTGTGTGTGTGTGTGTGTTGTATGTGTGCGTGTGTGAGTATGTGTGTGTGTGTGTGTGTGTGTGTGTGTGTGTGTGTGTGTGTGTGTGTGTTCAGTGCAGTATTATCTAAGTTTGTTTTCAGTCATTATTTTTTTCGTGCATTTGTTTGTTTGGTGGTTTGTAGTTTGTTGCTTGGTGGTTTGTAGTTTGTTGCTTTCTTTAATGAACTGGATTCAGCAAAAACGATTACGGTCGAGTCATAGGAAGAAGTTAGAAGAAAACCGAAAGTGTGATTTTCGATGGAAGTTATCGCTTTTTGTACTTTCTGAACTGTGCTGTCAGTGTCTCTCTGTGTGTGTGTTACATGTGATCTGTGTATCAGACGTGATCCGACATCGATCAGTATTAATGAAACACAGAAAACTTCTGTAAAGCTTATGAGGGAGAGACGGAGGAGTGGAAACTTAATTTCTTGTAGCAGACGACAAAAAGATAAGCACTCTGATAAGAATGACTGCCCTTGACCGAAAACGGAAGTAGACGGCGTGTGATTCATTAATGACGTGAGAGTGGAGGAGCAGACAAGTGCAATGTGAAACGACAACATCACAACATCATGACTGACGTGAACAATACTGACGCCCCTGAGGCTGCATGTTCAGCCCAGCAAGGTAAAAAGAGAATTCTAGAACCGAAAACTGCTCTGCGCTCTTTCGTCTGCTCGTTTACTTTCGTTTTTACTGGGAGTGCCTGTTCAGTTCTGTTCATCGTCAGCATCACCATCAGTTATCTTGATCAAATGGATCACCTCTGATATCAACCTACTTTTGTGATAATCGTTATCAGCGTTGGCCACGAAGATTAAACCATATCATACCTTTTTGTTGTCTGGTACGAATAGATCTGCAGGGAATAGACAGTTCATGTAAATTGTAATGATGCTATGAAAATTTTTACTAGGTTAATGCTAATTTTTAGAAATTGTGAAAGCTCATAACATTGATCACGAAGAGTAGGGGGTGTGTGTGTGGCTGATGTTTCATGATCATGCAGCACTGACTAATGAATATCTTAATGGTTTGCTTACTTAAAGCATCAGCAGAGGAATTCAGACCCAAGGTTTAAATTTGACAGAGAAAACTGTCATTGGAATGATTGTTTTGAACAATTTGTGCATTATTAGATGTTAAGTGGGATGATGGAGAGTAATGATATGAAGTGTGTTTCAGTTTTACATTCAGTTTCTGTCATCAAAATATCAAAGTTTAAGTGATCAGTCCAGGCCATGAAGAGCTTCTTTCCTCTGCTTGTTCACTGTCACACTTGGAATTTAGTCTGGAAGATGAAATAGGTAATCTTTTGTAGATCATCCACTGGTCTGTATAGACATCATGTTGCTGGGTGCTCTGAACTGAGACTTGATGGGCCATAAAGGTTGTATAAGACAGATTATTATTATGTAAGGGAACTGATGATCAGTAGCGCATATAATTCTAAAATGATCAAAATTCTCTGTTGATTATCATAAATTACATGGGAATGAAATGACCTGTGTGCATTGCTCTCCACTGCGTTATATTACATTCAGCAGTTTATTCAGCATTCATTCAACATCCAGCTCTACACTGCATTTAGAAGTGCTTTTGATATGGCATGTATGATGATTATACACACACATGCATGCACATTACATGCATGTGCATAGTGACATGGTGCTGTGCACACATGCATGCAAGTACGCACATGCACACAGACAGATGCACACACACGCACATGCACACATGCTTATGTTGTGAACTTTTAGTTTGATGTAACATATTCTTCTTTTGTATATAAAATGTGAGTGAGTTATTAGAAATATGAAAGATGTATGAAAATGAAGAATAGATAACCAAAACTAGAACTAACTTTCTGCATGTAGTACACACACAGGGATCAGTGTTGAAACTGAATGACTTGATCATTGTTTTTTGAGTAGTTGGAGTCATTGGCATTTTAGCTTAACATAATTCATTAATTGCCTCAAGTGTGCTTCTGATATTGAATGAATAATCACTCCCTCATGTTCACTTCTGAAAACACTTCTGAAAGAGAATAGCTACTGTCTCAGGTACACTTTTGGAAGTAAATAACTACTGCCTCATGTACACTTCTAAATGTAAATAGCTACTGCTTCATGTACACTTCTAAATGTAAATAGCTACTGCTTCATGTACACTTCTAAAAGTAACTATTTAACAGGGGACATTAGGCTTTATCGTTATAAATCTATAACTGAATCATTAATGAAGAAATGAATGAGGAGTTTGGAATTTGTTCAGGAGGAGTTCATACTATTACTATGTCCAAATCTGTCAGTAACTGTATGACAGATTCTTTGTGCAAAATCATATATGCTGGCATGGTCTTGAAATGGGGACAGGAGTGGGACCTTTATTAAGTTATTAATACTGACAGTGACACCATGGAAATGACTGTCACAGTAAGCTTGGCAGCAAGCAGGTGTGTTTTTATGGTTCTAGCTAGGATTGATCTCGAGACACCAGACCTAGAGTCAGCAGCTATCAGTGGAGTTGTCTAGCCTGTATAGAAAAAAGAAAGGAAAAAATTAGTGCTCCAAATTGAACCCACAGTTATTAACATGCAAATCTGATGCACAGCTAAGCAAGCTTTTATGCCCCCCCCCCCCCCCCACCTCTACAAAATGAATATGAAGTCACAGCAAAAAAGTAGCCAACATCATCATCCTCCAAATACAATAGAGTATTTAATGTATGCGAGCGCGCATGTGTGTGTGTGTGTATGCGCGCCTGTGTGGGTGTGGGTGTACGCGCGCGTGTGTGTGTGTGTGTGTGTGTGCGTGCGTGCGAGCGTGCTCTTGCTGATTGTATTGTGTGCTGGTAGTATGGTGATTTAATATAGAACTTCGTCAAGTTCTTTTCCACCTCATTTGCGTCGGTGGGTGAATTTTTCCTACCTTAGTTTTACTGACAGCTGATAACTGATACTGTGAACTGTCTCCACTTCAGCACCGTGTGATTACTGTGTCACGTGTGTGAATGTGACCTGAATTCATTAACTTTCACCTTTCACTCTGTCACTCTGTCCTCTCCCTCCAGCTTCCACACCAGGCTGGTGGACCTGGTGAGGGAGCGAAAGGGTTAAGTTTTGCTTTTGTTATCGTGGTTGATAATAACAGGAAGCTGGTTGGTTGGTGAAGGATTGAAAGAGTTCAGTTTTGCTTTAATGTTATACCTGATATTGCTGGAAGGAGTAAAAGTTTTTTCCTCTGCTGTTATGGCTGATGATGCTGGAAGCTGGTAGATGTGTTAGGGAGTCAGATGGTTAAGTACCTGCTGTTTGGTTGATATTGCTAAAAGCTGGTGGATAGGGTGAGGGTGTCAAAGGGTTCACAACATTCATATGATACATTCAGCAATGGACTGTTAATTTGGCCCTTTTTTTTTAACTATCATTTTTTTTTACTGATAACTTGGTCCTTTTTTAACTGTGAACTTGGCCCTTGTACTGTGAACTTGGTTCTTTACTGTGAACTTGGTTCTTTACTGTGAACTTGGTTCTTTACTGTGAACTTGGCCCTTGTACTGTGAATTTGGCTCTTTACTGTGAACTTGGTTCTTTACCGTGAGTTTGGTTCTTTACTGTCAGCTTGGCCCTTTTACTGTCAGCTTGGCCCTTGCACAGCGAATTTGGCCATTTTGCTATGAACTTGACCCTTGTACAGTGAAAACTTGGCCCTTGTACTGTGAACTTGGCCCTTGTACTGTGAACTTGGCCCTTGTACACTGAACTAGGCCCTTGTACTGTGAACTTGGCCCTTGTACACTGCACTTGGCCCGTGTACACTGAACTTGGCCTTTGTATTGTGAACTTGGCCCTTGTACACTGAACTTGGCCCGTGTACACTGAACTTGGCTCTTGTACTGTGAACAAAGTTTGGCTTTTGTACTGTGAACTTGGCTTTTGTACAGTGAACTTGCCCTTGTACTGTGAACTTGGCCCGTGTACTGTCAACTTGGCCTTTGTACAGTGAACTGGCCCTTGCACTGTCAACTTGGCCTTTGTACTGTCAACTTGGCCTTTGTATTGTGAACTTGGCTTTTGTACAGTGAACTTGGCCCTTGTACTGTCAACTTGGCCTTTGTATTGTGAACTTGGCTTTTGTACAGTGAACTTGGCCCTTGTACTGTCAACTTGGCCTTTTACTGTCAACTTGGTCTTTGTACTATCAACTTGGCCCCTGTACAATGAATTTGGCCCTTGTACTGTGAAATTGGCCCTTGTGCAATTAACTTGGCCCTTGTACAGTGAACTTGGTCCCTTTTTTCTGATTTTGTTTGTTTGTTGTTGTTGCGGCAAAACAAAATGGCCAGAGACAGATCTCTCTTAGTCTTACAACTTTCATACATGCTTGCTCGCACGAAGACATGCATGCGCATGCACGCACACACTCACATGGGTGCTTGTTCACACTCACACACACGCAGTGACACTATTATTGCGGTTTGTCCTGAGGACATAGTGAATATGAGGTGAACACATGATATTAAAAATACACACACATTCAACAAGGTGTGGAAATATGATCTGAATACATTATTTGGTTGATTGAAAATAAAAACAAATAGATATATGTGTATACACCAGGTGTTAACTTTACATATTACATCAAGTATTAACTTTACATATTACATCAGGTGCTAACTTTACATATTACATCAGGTGCTAACTTTACATATTACATCAGGTGTTAACTTTACATATTACATCAGGTGTTAACTTTACATATTACATCAGGTGTTAACTTTACATGTTACATCAGGTGTTAACTTTACATATTACATCAGGTGTTAACTTTACATGTTACATCAGGTGTTAACTTTACATATTACATCAGGTGTTAACTTTACATATTACATCAGGTGTTAACTTTACATATTACATCAGGTGTTAACTTTACATATTACATCAGGTGTTAACTTTACATATTACATCAGTGTTAACTTTACAGTCTTGAAAGAAGTAAACATGAGAAAGAGCATAAATGAAGAAGATTTGGAAAAGATTAGCAACATTTAAAGGACATTTGATGAGGCAGGAGAAATTTGAGCACCAGGTAGACCCAGGAAAAAGGATTAGTATTACAGAGTGGGCGGGACAGAAAGGTAGGAGATATACTTGCAGCAACATAAGATAGATTTGTATGGAGGGCTACGTTCACCAACACCACTAGTGACATAAGATAGATTTGTATGGAGGGCTATGATCACCAACACCACTAACAACATAAGATAGATTTGTATGGAGGGCTACGATCACCAACACCACTAACGACATAAGATAGATTTGTATGGAGGGCTATGATCACCAACACCACTAACAACATAAGATAGATTTGTATGGAGGGCTACGATCACCAACACCACTAACGACATAAGATAGATTTGTATGGAGGCTACGATCACCAACACCACTAACGACATAAGATAGATTTGTATTGTATGGAGGCTATGATCACCAACACCACTAGTGACATAAGATAGATTTGTATTGTATGGAGGGCTACGATCACCAACACCACTAACGACATAAGATAGATTTGTATTGTATGGAGGGCTATGATCACCAACACCACTAGCGACATAAGATAGATTTGTATGGAGGGCTATGATCACCAACACCACTAACGACATAAGATAGATTTGTATGTATGGAGGGCTATGATCACCAACACCACTAGCGACATAAGATAGATTTGTATTGTATGGAGGGCTATGATCACCAACACCACTAGCGACATAAGATAGATGTGTGTGGAGGGCTATGATCACCAACACCACTAACGACATAAGATAGATTTGTATGGAGGGCTATGATCACCAACACCACTAACGACATAAGATAGATGTGTATGGAGGGCTATGATCACCAACACCACTAGCGACATAAGATAGATTTGTATTGTATGGAGGGCTATGATCACCAACACCACTAGTGACATAAGATAGATTTGTATTGTATGGAGGGCTATGATCACCAACACCACTAACGACATAAGATAGATGTGTGTGGAGGGCTATGATCACCAACACCACTAGTGACATAAGATAGATTTGTATTGTATGGAGGGCTATGATCACCAACACCACTAACGACATAAGATAGATGTGTGGAGGGCTATGATCACCAACACCACTAGTGACATAAGATAGATTTGTATTGTATGGAGGGCTATGATCACCAACACCACTAACGACATAAGATAGATGTGTGTGGAGGGCTATGATCACCAACACCACTAGTGACATAAGATAGATTTGTATGGAGGGCTATGATCACCAACACCACTAGCGACATAAGATAGATGTGTATGGAGGGCTATGATCACCAACACCACTAGGACATAAGATAGATGTGTATGGAGGGCTATGATCACCAACACCACTAGTGACATAAGATAGATGTGTGTGGAGGGCTATGATCACCAACACCACTAGCGACATAAGATAGATTTGTATGGAGGGCTATGATCACCAACACCACTAGCGACATAAGATAGATTTGTATGGAGGGCTATGATCACCAACACCACTAGCGACATAAGATAGATGTGTATGGAGGGCTATGATCACCAACACCACTAGCGACATAAGATAGATGTTGTATGGAGGGCTATGATCACCAACACCACTACGGACATAAGATAGATTGTATGGAGGGCTATGATCACCAACACCACTAGCGACATAAGATAGATTGTGTATGGAGGGCTATGATCACCAACACCACTAGCGACATAAGATAATTTGTATGGAGGGCTATGATCACCAACACCACTAGCGACATAAGATAGATTTGTATGGAGGGCTATGATCACCAACACCACTACGACATAAGATAGATTTGTATGGAGGGCTATGATCACCAACACCACTACGACATAAGATAGATTTGTATGGAGGGCTATGATCACCAACACCACTAACGACATAAGATAGATTTGTATGGAGGGCTATGATCACCAACACCACTACAGACATAAGATAGATTTGTATGGAGGGCTATGATCACCAACACCACTAGCACATAAGATAGATTTGTATGGAGGGCTATGATCACCAACACCACTAGCGACATAAGATAGATTTGTGTGAGGGCTATGATCACCAACACCACTAGCGACATAAGATAGATTTGTATGGAGGGCTATGATCACCAACACCACTAGGACATAAGATAGATGTGTATGGAGGGCTATGATCACCAACACCACTAGCGACATAAGATAGATTTGTATGGAGGGCTATGATCACCAACACCACTAGCGACATAAGATAGATTGTATGGAGGGCTATGATCACCAACACCACTAGCGACATAAGATAGATTGTATGGAGGGCTATGATCACCAACACCACTAACGACATAAGATAGATGTTGATGGAGGCTATGATCACCAACACCACTAGCGACATAAGATAGATTTGTATGGAGGGCTATGATCACCAACACCACTACGACATAAGATAGATTGTATGGAGGGCTATGATCACCAACACCACTAGGACATAAGATAGATGTGTATGGAGGGCATGATCACCAACACCACTACGACATAAGATAGATTTGTATGGAGGCTATGATCACCAACACCACACGACATAAGATAGATTTATGGAGGCTATGATCACCAACACCACTAACACATAAGATAATTTGTATGGAGGGCTATGATCACCAACACCACTAGGACATAAGATAGATTTGTATGGAGGGCTAGATCACCAACACCACTAGCGACATAAGATAGATTGTATGGAGGGCTATGATCACCAACACCACAGGACATAAATAATTGTATGGAGGGCTATGATCACCAACACCACTACGACAAAGATAGATTGTAATGGAGGCTATGATCACCAACACCACTATGACATAAGATAGATTTGATGGAGGGCTATGATCACCAACACCACTAGCGACAAAGATAGATTGTAGTGAGGGCTATGATCACCAACACCACTAAGACATAAGATAGATTTGTATGGAGGGCTATGATCACCAACACCACTAGTGACATAAGATAGATTGTGTATGAGGGCTATGATCACCAACACCACTAGCGACATAAGATAGATTGTATGGAGGGCTATGATCACCAACACCACTACGACATAAATAATTTGTAGGAGGGCTATGATCACCAACACCACTAGCGACATAAGATAGATTGTATGAGGCTATGATCACCAACACCACTAACGACATAAGATAGATTTGTATGGAGGGCTATGATCACCAACACCATAGCGACATAAGATAGATTTGTATGGAGGGCTACGATCACCAACACCACTACGACATAAGATAGATGTGTATGGAGGGCTATGATCACCAACACCACTAAAACATAAGATAGATTTGTGTGGAGGGCTATGATCACCAACACCACTAGCGACATAAGATAGATTTGTATGGAGGGCTATGATCACCAACACCACTAACGACATAAGATAGATGTGTGGAGGCTATGATCACCAACACCACTACGACATAAGATAGATGTTGTTGGAGGGCTATGATCACCACACCACTACGACATAAGATAGATTGTAGGGGGGCTATGATCACCAACACCACTAGCGACATAAGATAGATTTGTATGAGGCTATGATCACCAACACCACTAGCGACATAAGATAGATTTTGGAGGCTATGATCACCAACACCACAGTGACATAAGATAGATTTGTATGGAGGGCTATGATCACCAACACCACTAGCACATAAGATAGATGTGTTGGAGGGCTATGATCACCAACACCACTAGGACATAAGATAGATGTGTGGAGGGCTATGATCACCAACACCACTAAGACATAAGATAGATGTGTGTGGAGGCTATGATCACCAACACCACTAGCACATAAGATAGATTTGTATGAGGGCTATGATCACCAACACCACTAGCGACATAAGATAGATTTGTATGAGGGCTATGATCACCAACACCACTACGACATAAGATATTGTATGGAGGGCTATGATCACCAACACCACTACGACATAAGATAGATTTGTATGGAGGGCTATGATCACCAACACCACTACGACATAAGATAGATTGTATGGAGGGCTATGATCACCAACACCACTAGCGACATAAGATAGATTGTATGGAGGGCTATGATCACCAACACCACTACGACATAAGATAGATTGTATGGAGGGCTATGATCACCAACACCACTACGACATAAGATAGATTTGTTGGAGGGCTATGATCACCAACACCACTAGCGACATAAGATAGATGTGTTGAGGGCTATGATCACCAACACCATACGACATAAGATAGATTGTTGTATGAGGGCTATGATCACCAACACCACTAGCGACATAAGATAGATTGTATGGAGGGCTATGATCACCAACACCACTAACAACATAAGATAGATTTGTGTGGAGGGCTACGATCACCAACACCACTAGCGACATAAGATAGATTTGTATGGAGGGCTATGATCACCAACACCACTAACGATATAAGATAGATGTGTGTGGAGGGCTATGATCACCAACACCACTAACGATATAAGATAGATGTGTGTGGAGGGCTATGATCACCAACACCACTAACGATATAAGATAGATGTGTGTGGAGGGCTATGATCACCAACACCACTAGCGACATAAGATAGATGTGTATGGAGGGCTATGATCACCAACACCACTAGTGACATAAGATACATTTGTGTGGAGGGCTATGATCACCAACACCACTAGCGACATAAGATAGATTTGTATGGAGGGCTATGATCACCAACACCACTAGCGACATAAGATAGATTTGTATGGAGGGCTATGATCACCAACACCACTAGCGACATAAGATAGATGTGTATGGAGGGCTATGATCACCAACACCACTAGCGACATAAGATAGATTTGTATGAGGGCTATGATCACCAACACCCAGGGCTTAAAACGTTCCGCATCTGGGCGGAATTCCGCGATATTGGTTTGTCAAAAAACAAACAAACAAACAAAAAACCGAAAGGAGCAAGGCATCCGTGATCGGCTTGCAAGCGTTCATAGCCCCCGGACCCCCTAGTTTCAATGTTTTTTTCCTCCTCCTGTTTTAAGCCCTGAATACTACATGGAAAGACACATGATGATGATGATGATGATGATGATGATGATGATAAGTTAATTGTGAAAACAATGGCCTGTTTTTAGCTTGTACAATAAGACCGGTAGGATGTAAGACTGAAATGTGACTTCCTGTTACACGGATTTCCGATTTCTTTTCCACTTACAGTTACGAGATTTCCTAGATTTTGAGATAAAGGATTTGTGTGTGTGTGTGTGTGTGTGTGTGTGTGTGTGTGTGTGTGTGTGTGTGTGCATGTGTGTGCGTGCGTGTGTGCGCGCATGCGTCCCCCATTTTCTTGATCACAGAAACTTGAAATTTTTACAGTTCAATGATGATGATGATGATGATGATGATGATGATAATCATGATACTATGGAGTTCCATCCAGGATTGAGACAGCATGCAGGGTGATGCTGGGTTGTAGAACAACTCCTTTTTGGTGCTAGCATCATTTTGAATGATCCATAAAGTGTGTAGCTGTGGAACTCTGGTCATTTGTTTTATATAAAGCTTTTGTTATCTAATGGTTTGGAGTGTGTGTGTGTGTGTGTGTGTGTGTGTGTGTTTGTGTGTGTGTGTGTGTGTTTGTGTAATTAAATAGAGTTGTGGACTGGGTGTTGGTGCCACCTGATTCTGTTTAATTAAATAGAGTTGTGGACTGGGTGTTGGTGCCACCTGATTCTGTTTAATTAAATAGAGTTGTGGACTGGGTGTTGGTGCCACCTGATTCTGTGTAATTAAATGTGGTCTGGGTGTTGGTGCCACCTGATTCTGTGTAATTAAATGTGGTCTGGGTGTTGGTGCCACCTGATTCTGTGTAATTAAATGTGGTCTGGGTGTTGGTGCCACCTGATTCTGTTGTGGACTGGAGATCTTGGATGTGGAGTTAGTGCCAGCCTGCAGCATAAAAAGTGGTTCATCTACACTGCCATCGTAATGCTCACATCATTCTGACAACTTCCCCATGGGGATGCCGGGGCACTCTCAGTATTAATGATATCCTCACCTTCTGGACATTCTGTGCTAAAAAAATTTCCTCTTTTCTGTCGCTATCTTTGTGTCTCCCTTCCTCTTTTGCTTTCTGTCATTTCTTCCTGTCATTTATTCCTGTCATTTCTTCCTGTCATTTATTCCTGTCATTTCTTCCTGTCATTTCTTCCTGTCATTTATTCCTGTCATTTCTTCCTGTCATTTCTTCCTGTCATTTCCAGCCTTGCTGATCCATTCACCTGTATGTGTTCGATAAAGCCTTACATACTTTCTCTTAGAATTGATTATTGGGTACATGTATTAAGTGCATTTTTGGCTCAAGGGAAATGAGATATGCGGAAGCAATTTAAGGTAATTTAGGCCTGTTTTTTATGTTTTAGTGTCCTTAGTTAAAGTAAATAATTATGTTTAAATTTATGTTTTTTTTAAATCCCCTGTGAAATAAATTGGACGAAGTGGTCAGCGCCAGGGACGTCTCCTTAGTAAGTTAGCTTATGTGCGTGAATGCATTGATATGCGTATTTTTCTTTTCCTTTTTGTCCTGTTGAAGTATTGTGTATGTTTTGAAACGGTTATAGCCCTGATATGGCTGTACGCAGTCGGCTGGGCTTTAAACAACAACAACAGTAATTCTGGCAATGTCAGCATTGTTATTAGCAAGTCCTGTTCCACCCCTCCTTCCACATTTCAAGATCTTACCAACACAGAGGCTTTTGTGCAGACTCGAGAGTCTGCTTAACCCTTTGACTCCCGCACCCTGTCCTGCATTGCCAACCATGCTAGCAAAGCAAAAACTTAACTCTTTGACTCCCTCACCCTATCCACCAGCTTTCTGCAGGAAGCTGGTGGATAGGGTGAAGGAGTCAAAGAGTTAAGTTTTCGCAGTTGGTGGATAGGGTGCGGGAGTCAAAGGCTTAAGGCAGTTACTGGCAGGTTTGGGTGGAGTGTATGTATGCGAGTTCAGTGAGCCCTTGTGAAGAAACTATGACCTCTACCTTTGACTTGCTGTGATCGTGAATGAGTCAGAGAGAGAAGGGGGGGGGGGGGGGGGGGGAGAGATAATTGTGTGTGTGTGTCACAGTGTGTGTGTGTGTGTGTGTGTGTGTGCAACATATATGTGTAATATTGTGTAGGTCATTATTAATGTTTATGTTCTTTTTATGAAAACCCAAAAAGATTTTTTTTTTAAATAATTGAGAGGTGAGAAGCTGAAAATCAAACAAATGAAGATTGATAACATAATCAAATGATAGTTTTGTTATGAATTATTTGTTTGATTTTCATACCTCCCTCCCTCTCTGTCTCTCTCTCTGTCTCTCTCTCTCTCTCTCTTTTCTCTCTTTTTTTTTTTTTTTTTTTTTAAAGAGGGGACAGGATATCCTACAATAAAAACTGCATTTTTCTGTGGCTGTTGCAGAGGAGGCTGGGAGCATTGAGGAGCAGTTGGCTCGACTGAAGGTCGAGAAACAGGCTTTGGAGGCTGACTTTGGGGTCAAGAGGGCAAAGTTCAAAGAACTGTTTCTTCAGAAAGAAGGTATTTTGTTTGTGGTTTTTATTTTGTTGCTATGTTTGTGTGAGTATGTACGTGATTGTATGTGTATAATATTAATAATAACAGTGGCTTTACTAAGGTGCCAGATGTTCAAATAAAGAATCAAACTAAAGCGCGTGCTCTCATCATTCACCAAAACGGTCGCCCAACAACGACCAAAACTCCAGGGCACAAAGCACACGCAGACTGGGAGCGGGAGGACAGTGGGGCAACACAGTGGACATGTACAGGGGGAGGACAGTGGGACAACACAGTGGACATGTACAGTGGACATGTACAGGGGGAGGACAGTGGGGCAACACAGTGGACATGTACAGGGGGAGGACAGTGGGGCAACACAGTGGACATGTACAGGGGGAGGACAGTGGGACAACACAGTGGACATGTACAGGGGGAGGACAGTGGGGCAACACAGTGGACATGTACAGGGGGAGGACAGTGGGACAACACAGTGGACATGTACAGTGGACATGTACAGGGGGAGGACAGTGGGGCAACACAGTGGACATGTACAGGGGAGGACAGTGGGGCAACACAGTGGACATGTACAGGGGGAGGACAGTGGGACAACACAGTGGACATGTACAGGGGGAGGACAGTGGGGCAACACAGTGGACATGTACAGGGGGAGGACAGTGGGACAACACAGTGGACATGTACAGTGGACATGTACAGGGGGAGGACAGTGGGGCAACACAGTGGACATGTACAGGGGGAAATCACTGCTGGACAAAAAGTGATGTCTTCATGTCAGACTTGAAGGAAGACAGAGTATGTGACTGTTGAATAGACAGGGAAGATCATTGTAGTTGTATGGACCAGACAGAAAAAAAGCAATGGCCAACTGCCATACATCTATATCAAAGACTTTGTAAACATTTATTTTCAAAATGGAGAGGTCTTGTGCTGCTGTAGAGATGGTGTGTGTGTGTGTGTGTGTGTGTGTGTGTGTGTGTGTGTGTGTGTGTGTTGTGAATTTACTGAGTCAGAGTAAAAAAACAAAAACCAAAGGCCGCTATGCTGCATTCTTCCTGCAGTAGAACTAAAACACAAAGAAAGAAAGAGTTGTGGAATGTGCAGAGATGTGTGTGTGTTTAAAGTGAGAAAGAGACAGACGGAGAGACAGAGAGAGCAGGGAAGAAATAACAAACAAAACACCATGAAGATTATGTGCTGACCATGGCTGTTGAAGACAGCATGGAAATATTCACTTCAGGATCAAAATTTGTTGGTGTTGCCACAAGCCACAGACTTTGAGCGTGCAAGTGGAAAATTTATCAGTGTTGTTTCAAACTTTGAACCTTCTGACAAGGAGGTTGAACTTTGTGGCCACACTGACAGATGTATACAGAGAAGTGGAGAAATTGATGGTTACAGAGAGACACACGACCTGGCTGACCGAGGGTAGGAAGTAGACGAAAGATTGAACTGACATTTACGCAACATAAGACCTTTCTGTGAACACCACCAGTATTGTGCCACTGCAATCATTTGATTCCTGATTAGTTTCAAGGTGAGGTTTCTGTATTGTCTTTGATGCCAGGTTATGAAACCATATTCCAGTTGACATGTTTGAATGGCTTTCCCCAACAGCGGAGTTGAAACAAGAGCAGAAGAGCCAGGAGCAATGCCAAGCCCAGCTGGACAAGGTGCAGGGCGACATGGCCATGTTGAGACAGGAACTGGACGACATCAAGACGGCCGCCGCCATGTCTGAACAAGCCAAGAGTGACGAGATTGCCAGCGTCCGAGAGCACTATGAACAGAAATATCTAGCATGCAACAGTTGCTGGGAGGTGAGAAACAGTCCCTTGCCCTTGCATTCAGAATAGTTTTTTTCTTGG
Source organism: Monoplex corrugatus (assembly GCA_030674185.1). Lineage (NCBI taxonomy): Eukaryota > Metazoa > Mollusca > Gastropoda > Littorinimorpha > Ranellidae > Monoplex > Monoplex corrugatus. Next base: position 965,848 of record JAPXFY010000025.1, on the reverse strand, counting down.
TTGTGTGTACGTACATTGTCTGCCCCCCCCCTTGCATTCAGAATAGTTTTTTTTCTTGGTTGTGTGTACGTACATTGTCTGCCCCCCCCCCTTGCATTCAGAATAGTTTTTTTCTTGGTTGTGTGTACGTACATTGTCTGGCCCCCCCTTGCATTCAGAATAGTTTTTTTCTTGGTTGTGTGTATTACATTGTCTGCCCCCCCCCCCCCCCCCCTTGCATTCAGAATAGTTTTTTTTTTCTTGGTTGTGTGTACGTACATTGTCTGCCCCCCCCCCCCCCCCCCCTTGCATTCAGAATAGTTTTTTTTTTCTTGGTTGTGTGTACGTACATTGTCTGCCCCCCCCCCCCCCCCTTGCATTCAGAATAGTTTTTTTCTTGGTTGTGTGTACGTACATTGTCTGCCCCCCCCCCCCCCCCCCTTGCATTCAGAATAGTTTTTTTCTTGGTTGTGTGTACGTACATTGTCTGCCCCCCCCCCCCCCCCCTTGCATTCAGAATAGTTTTTTTCTTGGTTGTGTGTACGTACATTGTCTGCCCCCCCCCCCCCCCCCTTGCATTCAGAATAGTTTTTTTCTTGGTTGTGTGTACGTACATTGTCTGCCCCCCCCCCCCCCCCCCCCCCTTGCATTCAGAATAGTTTTTTTCTTGGTTGTGTGTACGTACATTGTCTGCCCCCCCCCCCCCCCTTGCATTCAGAATAGTTTTTTTTTCTTGGTTGTGTGTATGTATGTTGTCTGCCTCCCCCCCTCCCACATGTGGGGATGCCAAGGGCTCTGTCTGGAAGTTCTATGTTAGAAATGTCCTCTTTTCTGTTTGTGTTTTTCCCTTGCTTCTTTGCTTTCTGTCATTTCTTCCTATCATTGTCTGCCTTGCTGGTCCATTTACCTGTATGTGTTCAGTAAAGTCTTACCTACTTAGGATTGATAATTGGGTACTTGTACTAAGTGCATTTTTGGATCTAGGGAAATAGAGGTGTGCAGAATCAATTTTAGGTCACTTAGGCTCGTTTTCGTTTTTTTTTTGAGTGTGCTTAGTTATGTTTATATGTTTGCATTCAGGTATGATTTTTTAACCCCCTGTGTGGTAAATTGGAAAGGGTGGTCAGTGCCAGAGACATCTCCTTAGATCATGTGCGCGAATGCATTGATATGTGTACTTAATTTTCTTTTCCTTTTTTTTTTATCCTGTTGAAATATTGTGTATGTTTTGAAACAGTTAGGCCTACAGCCCTGATATGGCTGTTCGCAGTCGTCTGAGCTTTAAACAAAAATTACAATAGGCATGCGGGGTATTTTATGTTTCCACAAGTCTGTGAACACTGACATGGTTTACAGGATGTTTAACATGCATTTTCGATGTTCTGTGTGCACATGTCTTGATTGAGTGAGTGATTGAGTTAGTGAGTGAAGTGAGTTAGTGAGTGAAGTGAGTGAGTGATCTTTGATTTTCCAGTGGTAAAGAAGTTACATGATACAGCGATGTTTGATCAAAGTTTCAAGATGTATACATGACAGGAGTTTAGGCCCAAGCATATTAAATGTCAGAAATGGGAAATGGACATGACAGGAGTTTAGGCCCAAGCATATTAAATGTCAGAAATGGGAAATGGACATGACAGGAGTTTAGGCCCAAGCAGATTAAGTGTCAGAAATGGGAAATGGACATGACAGGAGTTTAGGCCCAAGCATATTATATATCAGAAATGGGAAATGTCTCTGTCCATTACCCATCACAGATGGAGGCAGCTGAAATATGGTTTGTAAGAAGACATGGACAGCAGACATAACAAATGACAGTTTTGACAGAAGCAGTCACAAAGGAACATTAATGAAGAAGGTTAGGAAAAGACGAGCAATATTCGTTGGACATTTTATGAGGCAAGAGAAATTTGAGCACCTAGTAACAACAGGAAAGCTGGAGAGAAAAAGAGCACCAAGTAGACCCAGGGAGAAAATACTGGACAGATTTGCGGAGTGGATGAAGACAGAAAGGGTGGGAGATGTATTTGTAGCAACAAAATATAGATTCATGTGGAGGGGTATGATTGCCAACGCCATGTGGCAGGACACGATGATGATGATGATGATATTGATGATGATGACGATAATGATGATGATGATGATATCATCGTTGATGATAATTACCAACCAGATGGTACCCAGGCAAGTTCAGACTCGGAACTTACAACTGGAAGTGTGAAGTTTAATAAATTTGGGTATGGCACCTGTCAGTTAGGAATGTGAAGGTTGTGTAGTGGTGGTGGTGACATGTAAAGTGTTGCTTTTGTTGGTAATTAGACCCTGAAACTTTCCCTCTGTTGGTGGATGTCACACCGACAGCTGGGCTTTGTACGCTTAAACAGTGGGGATAATTACTATCCTCCTGATGAATGGTGGCCATGAGAAAATGAAGTCTCTTCCACCTCATTCCCCTACAGGTGTCAGGGTTATGAGACAATGTTTATAACCATTTTTGTTAGTATTGTTTACCTTCATATGTCTGGGTTTTTTTTTTCAATTTCAGAAGCCTCACAAGAAGCACAAATGTCGACAGCAGCGCAGTACGAGACAGAACGCATGAACCTGGTGAAACTGAATGAAAAATATGAAGAGGAGATCCAGGAACTCAGAAATAAACTGAGTCAGGAAAGAGAGTAAGACCTGTGTGTGTGTGTGTGTGTGTGTGTGTGTGTGTGTGTGTGTGTGTGTGTGTTTGTGTGTGTGTGTGTACTTCTGAGACAGGTGGCATATTGTGTGTGTGTGTGTGTGTGTGTGTGTGTGTGTGTGTACTTTTGAGACAGAGGTGGCACATTGTGTGTGTGTGTGTACTTTTGAGACAGAGGTGGCATATTGTGTGTGTGTGTGTACTTTTGAGACAGAGGTGGCATATTGTGTGTGTGTACTTTTGAGACAGAGGTGGCATATTGTGTGTGTGTGTACTTTTGAGACAGAGGTGGCATATTGTGTGTGTGTGTGTGTGTGTACTTTTGAGACAGAGGTGGCATATTGTGTGTGTGTGTGTGTGTGTGTGTGTGTGTGTGTGTGTGTGTGTGGTACTTTTGAGACAGAGGTGGCATATTGTGTGTGTGTGTGTGTGTACTTTTGAGACAGAGGTGGCATATTGTGTGTGTGTGTGTGTGTGTGTGTGTGTGTGTGTGTGTGTGTGTGTGCGCGCATGTGTATCTAGTTGTGTGTGTGTGTGTGGTGTGTGTGTGTGTGTGTGTGTGTGTGTGTACTTTTGAGACAGAGGTGGCATATGTATGTGTGTGTGGGGTGGAATATGATGTCAGAGGGGATATGTTGGTTGTATGTGTCGAGTAGTAGAGAGAGATGTGAATATGTTGTGATGAGAGAGATGGAATTTGAGTGATTAGAAGAGAGAGAGATGGAATATGTATGTCAGAGAAGAGTAGATGGAATATGATGTCAGAGAGAGAGAGATGGAAATGTAGTCGAGAGAGAGAGAGATGAATATGTATGTCAGAGAGAGAGAGATGGAAATGTATGTCAGAGAGAGAGATGGAATATAAAGAGAATGGAATATGTATGTCAGAGAGAGAGAGATGAATGTGTAGAAAATGGAATGATGTCAGAGAGAGAGAGATGGAATATGTATGTCAGAGAGAGAGAGATGGAATATGTATGTCAGAGAGAGAGAGATGGAATATGTATGTCAAGAGAAGAGATGGAATATGTATGTCAGAGAGAGAGAGATGGAATATGTATTCAGAGAGAAGAGATGGAATATGTATGTCAGAGAGAAGAGAGATGGAAAATGTATGTCAGAGAGAGAGAGATGGAATATGTATGTGAGAGGATGATATATTCAAGGAGAGAGATGGAATATGTATGTCAAGAGAGAGAGATGGAATATGTAGTCAAGAATGATATTGAGAGAGAGAGAGATATGTATGTCAAGAGAGAGAGATGAATATGTATGTCAAGAGAGAGAGATGGAATATGTATGTCAGAGAGAGAGAGATGGAATATGTATGTCAGAGAAGAGAGATGGAATATGTATGTCAGAGAGAGAGAGATGGAATATGTATGTCAGAGAGAAGAGATGGATATATAGAAGAGAGATGTTGTATTCAAAGAGATGAAATGTATGTCAGAGAGAGAGAGATGGAATATGTATGTCAGAGAGAGAGAGATGGAATATGTATGTCAGAGAGAGAGAGAATGGAATATGTATGTCAGAGAGAAAAGAGATGGAATATGTATGTCAGAGGAAGGTGAATGTATGTCAGAGAGAGAAGATGATGTGTAAGAGTGTGTATGTCAGAGATAGAGATGGATGTTGTAGGGAGAGATGGAATATGTTGTCAGAGGGGGATGTTGTATGTCAGAGAGAGATGGTATTATTAAGAGAAGATGGAATATGTATGTCAGAGGGAGAGATGGAATTGTTGTCAGGGTAGAGATGGAATTGTAGCAGAGAGGAGGAATGGATTTGTACTTTGAGAAGAGAGTGGAATATGTATGTCGTGGAAGAGAATGGAATATGTATGTAAGAGGAAATGAAATGTAGTCAGAGGGATGATGTATGTGAGAGAAGAGATGGAATTGTATTCAGAGGAGGTGATGTTGTCAGAGAGAGAGAGAATGGAAATGTATGTCAGAGAGAGAGATGGAATTGTATGTAGAGAGAGAGGATGATATGTATGTCAGAGAGAGAGAGATGGATATGTGTAGGGGATGTATGTATGTCAGGAGAGAGGATGGAATATGTTGTGGAGAGATGGATTGTTGTCAGGAGGGGATGGAATGTATGTCAGGAGAGAAGATGGTTGTTGTCAGAGGATGAGTGTGTGAGATGTGATATGTCAGAGAAGAGTGGAATATGTATGTAGGGGAGTGGAATTGTATGTCAGAAGGAGGTGGAATATGTTGTGGGAGGAGTGATGGAATATGTATGTCAGAGGGAGGATGGTATGTATGTCAGAGAAGAGAGATGGAATATGTTGTAAGGGGAGGTGGATGTAGAGAGAGAAGAGATGGAATATGTATGTCAGAGAGAGAGAGATGGAATATGTATGTCAAGAGAGAGAGATGGATATGTATGTCGAAAAGGTGATTGATGTCAGAGAAGAGAGATGGAATATGTTGTCGAGAGAAGAGATGGAATTGTATGTAGAGAGAAGAGATGGAATATGTATGTCAGGAGAGAGAGATGGAATTGTATGTCAGAGAGGGAGATGGAATATGTATGTCAGAGAGAGAGAGATGGAATATGTATGTCAGGAGAGAGAGAGATGGAATATGTATGTCAGGAGAGAGATGGAATTGTATGTCAGAGAGAGAGAGATGGAATAGTATGTCAGAGAGAGAGAGATGGAATATGTATGTCAGAGAGAGAGAGATGATATGTATGTAGAGGAAGAGATGGAATATGTATGTCAGAGAGAGAGAGAGATGGAATATGTATGTCAGAGAGAGAGAGATGGAATATGTATGTCAGAGAGAGAGAGATGGATATGTATGTCAGAGAGAGAGAGGATGGAATATGTATGTCAGAGAGAGAGAGATGGAATATGTATGTCAGAGAGAGAGAGATGGAATATGTATGTCAGAGAGAGAGAGGATGGAATATGTATGTCAGAGAGAGAGAGATGGAATATGTATGTCAGAGAAGAGAGGAATATGTAGTAGAGAGGGAGTGGATTGTTGTGAAGAAGATGAATTTATGTAAAGAGAGAGTGGAATATGTTGTGGAGAGAGAGATGGATATGTATGTCAGAGAGAGAGAGATGGAATATGTATGTCAGAGGAGAGGATGGATTGTATGTCGGAGAAGATGGAATGTATGTAGAGAGAGGAGATGGAATATGTTGTCAGAGGAGAGAGATGGATATGTAGTAGAGAGAAGAGATGGAAAGATGTAGAGAGAGGAGATGAATTGTATTCAGAGAGAGAGGATGGAATATGTATGTCAGAGAGAGGAGATGGAATATGTATGTCAGAGAGGAGAGGATTATATAAAGTGTATGTAGTAGAGAGAGAGAGATGGAATTGTATGTGGAGGGGGATCAAAGGATAATTGTATGCAGAAGAATATGTATGTCAGAGAAGGAAGGAATATGATGTCAGAGGAGAGAGATGGATTGTATGTCAGAGAGAGAGAGATGGATATGTTGTCAGAGAGAGAGAGATGATAGTTGTCAGAGGAGAGATGAATATGTATTCAGAAGAGGATGAAATGTGTCAGAGAGAGATGGATGTATGTCAGAGAGAGAAGATGATATGTAGTCAGAGAGAGAGAGATGGATAGTATGTAGAGAGGATGGAATGTATGTCAGGAAGAGGAAATAGTAGAGAGAGAGAGTGAATATTCGAGAGAAGAGATGGAATATGTATGTCAGAGAGAGAGAGGTTGTAGTCAGAGAGAGGGATGGAATAGTAGTGGGAGATGGATAGTTGTCGAGAAGAGATGGAAATGTATGTCAGAGAGAGAGGATGATATTAGTAGAGAGAAGAGAATGTATGAGAGAGTGAGAGAGGATGATGATGTAGGAGGATGGTGTGGAAGAGGATGGAATATGTATAGGGTTGTAGAGAGGAGATGGAATGTTGTCAGGGAGAGAGTGGAATATGTATGTCAGAGAGAGAGGTGGAATGTATGTCAGAGAGGAGAGTGGATATGTATGTAGAGGAGGATGGAATATGTATGTAGGAGAGAGAGAGGATATGTATGTCAGAGAGAGAGAATGGATAGTAGTCAGAGAGAGAGAGATGGAATATGTATGTCGAGAGAAGAGATGGAATATGTTGTCAGAGAGAGAGGATGGATTGTATGTCAAGAGAGAGAGATGGAATTGTTGTCAGGAGAGAGAGATGGAATATGTTGTCAGAGAGGAGAGATGGATATGTATGTCGAGAGGAGAGATGGAATTGTATGTAGAGAGAGGAGAGATGGAATATGTTGTCAGAGAGAAGGATGGAAGTATGTCAGAGAGAAGAGATGGATATGTATGTCAGAGGAGAGGATGGAATGTAGTCAGGAGAGAGAGTGAATTTGAGAGGGAGATGGAATGTGTCAGAGAGAGAGAGATGGAATATGTATGTCAGAGAGAGAGAGATGGAATATGTATGTCAGAGAGAGAGAGATGGAATAGTATGTCAGAGAGAGGAGATGGAATATGTATGTCAGAGAGAGAGAGATGGAATTGTATGTCAGAGAGAGAGAGATGGAATATGTATGTCAGAGAGAGAGAGATGGAATATGTATGTCAGAGAGAGGAGAGATGGAATATGTATGTCAGAGAGAGAGAGATGGAATATGTATGTCAGAGAGGAGAGAGATGGAATATGTATGTCGAGAGAGAGAGAGATGGAATATGTATGTCAGAGAGAGAGAGGATGGAATATGTATGTCAGAGAGAGAGAGATGGAATATGTATGTCAGAGAGAGAGAGATGGAATATGTATGTCAGAGAGAGAGAGATGGAATATGTATGTCAGAGAGAGAGAGATGGAATATGTATGTCAGAGAGAGAGAGATGGAATATGTATGTCAGAGAGAGAGAGATGGAATATGTATGTCAGAGAGAGAGAGATGGAATATGTATGTCAGAGAGAGAGAGAGATGGAATATGTATGTCAGAGAGAGAGAGATGGAATATGTATGTCAGAGAGAGAGAGATGGAATATGTATGTCAGAGAGAGAGAGATGGAATATGTATGTCAGAGAGAGAGAGAGATGGAATATGTATGTCAGAGAGAGAGAGATGGAATATGTATGTCAGAGAGAGAGAGAGATGGAATATGTATGTCAGAGAGAGAGAGATGGAATATGTATGTCAGAGAGAGAGAGATGGAATATGTATGTCAGAGAGAAAGGGAGAGAAAAGGGATGGATGTAGAAAAACAATTTTGTGTTGGTTGTCATCCTCAACCTAATGAGTGTACTGTTTCATTTTTATTATGAAAAAGAAAAGATGTTTATTGCCTTGATATTTACAGTCATAATATATTATTGTAAAATTCTCCATGCAAATGAAAATGAAAAGAAATATGTTGATTGCATTGAGAAATAGATATATCATCACAAAAGAAAAATAGATGTAGACTGCATTGAGAAATACACGTACCCCCGGCAAATGAAAAAAAAAAAGAAAGGAAAGGGATGTTGACCATGATGAGAAATACACAAGCCTACAGGTGTTTATTGTAAAGTGCCCCTGACAAATGTGTTCAAAATAGCCAGGGCTACAAGGTTTTATTATAAAGTGCACCACACAAATGAAAAGAGTTGTTGACTGCATTGAGAAATACACATGTTTATTATAAAATACCCTGTTCAAATGAAAAACAAAAGGGATGTTGACTGTGTTAAGAAATACACATAGTCATTTTAAAGTGTCGTTAGCAAATGAAAAACAGAAAGTCAGGGGGGTGGGGGGAGATGTTTATTGAGAAGTAGCCAGGCCTACAGGTGTTTATTGTAAAGTGCCCCTGACAAATGTGTTGAACGTAGCCAGGCCTACAGATGTTTATTGTAAAGTGCCCCTCGCAGGGAAGGTTTCCTGATCTCAATGGCCAAGTCCCTGAAGCGTGTCGGGAGTGGGGTCAGCGGTTCCAGTTCCCCCAACATCAGCATGGAACACGAGAACCTGGAGGACAGCATGCGAAAGGTAATACTGATAGCATGGTCAGGCCATACTGATCATCTCTTTGTTTTGCTACGTGCCTGATTTGGCAGTTTTTGTCATGAGGGAGATTTTCTGATATGGCTTACGGCTGGGAGAGGGTTTAGCAGGGAGGAGTGGGTTGGTGTTGGGGAGATCAGTAGTATGTCATGAAAGTAGTATGGGTTGGTGCTGGGGAGATCAGTAGTATGTCATGAAAGTAGTGTGGGTTGGTGTTGGGGAGATCAGTAGTATGTCATGAAAGTAGTGTGGGTTGGTGTTGGGGAGATCAGTAGTATGTCATGAAAGTAGTGTGGGTTGGTGTTGGGGAGATCAGTAGTATGTTATGAAAGTAGTATGTCATGAAAGTAGTATGGGTTGGTGTTGGGGAGATCAGTAGTATGTCATGAAAGTAGTATGGGTTGGTGTAGGGGAGATCAGTAGTATGTCATGAAAGTAGTGTGGGTTGGTGTTGGGGAGATCAGTAGTATGTTATGAAAGTAGTGTGGGTTGGTGTTGGGGAGATCAGTAGTACGTCATGAAAGTAGTATGGGTTGGTGTAGGGGAGATCAGTAGTATGTCATGAAAGTAGTATGGGTTGGTGCTGGGGAGATTAAGAGTGTGGTGTAAACAAGGTATGAAAGTCAGTGCTGGGAGATTAACCCTTTAACTCCTGCACCCTATCCTGAAGCCGGTGGACAGGGTGAGGGAGTCAGCTGAATTTTTGCTTTGTTTTCATGGTTAGCAATGGAAGATGCTAGTTGATAGGGTGAGGGATTCAAAGGGTTAATAGTGTAAATCGAATAGGTCGTGAACATTAGTGAAAGTCACTTGTGAGTATGGCTGTAACCCTTTGACTGTCATACCATGCATCACCTGACATTACACATCCATTCATGGCACTTCACAACACCCTGCTTGTGATTTCCATCACGGATTTGCCTTCCCTGCCGTTCTGTGATGGGTCAGTGTCTTGGTCAGCCAACTGACAATGGTTTGCCAATATTGTAAGAGTATTATGGGATGTGATGGGTCAGTGTCTTGGTCAGCCAACTTACAACGAACATTGTAAGAGTATTATGGGATGTGATGGGTCAGTGTCTTGGGTCAGCCAACTTACAATGGTTTGCCAACATTGTAAGAGTATTATGGGATGTGATGGGTCAGTGTCTTGGTCAGCCAACTTACAACGGTTTGCCAATATTGTAAGAGTATTATGGGATGTGATATATACCTTAATACCACATGCTGTCAGCCAACTGACAACGGTTTGCCAATATTGTAAGAGTATTATGGGATGTGATGTATACCTTAATACCACATGCCGTCAGCCAACTTGGAAGGGTTTGCCAATATTGTAAGAGTATTATAGGATGTGATATATACCTTAATACCACATGCCGTCAGCCAACTTACAACGGTTTGCCAATATTGTAAGAATATTATGGGGTGTGATGTATACCTTAATACCACATGCCGTCAGCCAACTTACAACGGTTTGCCAATATTGTAAGAGTATTATGGGGTGTGATATATACCTTAATACCACATGTTGTGTTGAGAACTGTGCCTTGTGTTGGCATTAAAAATAACTTTATTCTGTAATTTTTAATAATTAAAGCAGCACTATGTTTCTCAGTGCAGCTGCTATTACTGTTAGTGGTATCAGTTGTAGTAGTAATAGTAATATCATAGTAGTATCAGTTTTAGTAATAATAGTAATATCATAGTAGTATCAGTTTTAGTAATAATAGTAATATCATAGTAGTATCAGTTTTAGTAATAATAGTAATATCATAGTAGTATCAGTTTTAGTAATAATAGTAATATAATTATTATCATCAATGTACTGGTCGTCTGCCAGGTTAGTAGTGTCATTATTATTGTGTCATTATTATCATCAATGTACTGGTCGTCTGCCAAGTTAGTAGTGTCATTATTATCATCAATGTACTGGTCGTCTGCCAGGTTAGTAGTGTCATTATTATCATCAATGTACTGGTTGTCTGCCAGGTTAGTAGTGTCATTATTATTGTGTCATTATTATTGTCAATGTACTGGTCGTCTGCCAGGTTAGTAGTGTCATTATTATCATCAATGTACTGGTCGTCTGCTAGGTTAGTAGTGTCATTATTATTGTCAATGTACTGGTTGTCTGCCAGGTTAGTAGTGTCATTATTATCATCAATGTACTGGTTGTCTGCCAGGTTAGTAGTGTCATTATTATCATCAATGTACTGGTCGTCTGCCAGGTTAGTAGTGTCATTATTATCATCAATGTACTGGTCGTCTGCCAGGTTAGTAGTGTCATTATTATCATCAATGTACTGGTCGTCTGCCAGGTTAGTAGTGTCATTATTATCATCAATGTACTGGTCGTCTGCCAGGTTAGTAGTGTCATTATTATCATCAATGTACTGGTCGTCTGCCAGGTTAGTAGTGTCATTATTATCATCAATGTACTGGTTGTCTGCCAGGTTAGTAGTGTCATTATTATTGTGTCATTATTATTGTCAATGTACTGGTCGTCTGCCAGGTTAGTAGTGTCATTATTATCATCAATGTACTGGTCGTCTGCCAGGTTTGTAGTGTCATTATTATCATCAGTGTACTGGTTGTCTGCCAGGTTAGTAGTGTCATTATTATTGTGTCATTATTATCATCAATGTACTGGTCGTCTGCCAGGTTAGTAGTGTCATTATTATCATCAATGTACTGGTTGTCTACTAGGTTAGTAGTGTCATTATTATCATCAATGTACTGGTCGTCTGCCAGGTTAGTAGTGTCATTATTATCATCAATGTACTGGTCTGCTAGGTTAGTAGTGTCATTATTATTGTCAATGTACTGGTCGTCTGCCAGGTTAGTAGTGTCATTATTATCATCAATGTACTGGTTGTCTGCTAGGTTAGTTGTGTCATTATTATCATCAATGTACTGGTCTGCTAGGTTAGTAGTGTCATTATTATTGTCAATGTACTGGTCGTCTGCCAGGTTAGTAGTGTCATTATTATCATCAATGTACTGGTTGTCTGCTAGGTTAGTAGTGTCATTATTATTGTGTCATTATTATCATCAATGTACTGGTCTGCTAGGTTAGTAGTGTCATTATTATTGTCAATGTACTGGTCGTCTGCCAGGTTAGTAGTGTCATTATTATCATCAATGTACTGGTTGTCTGCTAGGTTAGTAGTGTCATTATTATTGTCAATGTACTGGTCGTCTGCCAGGTTAGTAGTGTCATTATTATCATCAATGTACTGGTCGTCTGCCAGGTTAGTAGTGTCATTATTATTGTCAATGTACTGGTCGTCTGCCAGGTTAGTAGTGTCATTATTATCATCAATGTACTGGTTGTCTGCTAGGTTAGTAGTGTCATTATTATTGTCAATGTACTGGTCGTCTGCCAGGTTAGTAGTGTCATTATTATCATCAATGTACTGGTCGTCTGCCAGGTTAGTAGTGTCATTATTATTGTCAATGTACTGGTCGTCTGCCAGGTTAGTAGTGTCATTATTATCATCAATGTACTGGTTGTCTGCCAGGTTTGTAGTGTCATTATTATTGTCAATGTACTGGTCGTCTGCCAAGTTAGTTGTGTCATTATTATCATCAATGTACTGGTCGTCTGCCAGGCTCAAGAGGACGCACAGATCCTCAAGTCGGTGGTTCTACCATTGGAGGAGGAAATCAAAACGTTGAGAGAACAGCTCCGACAGGCAGAACTCAAATTACAGGTATGTCTTACCACCTTTTGGGGTGATATTACATATGGATTCAGGGTCTGATGGCTGTTGGAGCTTAAATCCACCACAAAGACATTGGCCTGTTCCTTGCCAGTGTTGTGGTGCTGATCAGTCTGGTAGTGTACATTTAGTGCTACACACACATCCACACATACTTACACACGGATACGAAGAAATTGTGTGTGTGTGTGTGTGTGTGGATGCATATGTGCGTATGTGTATGTGTGCATATGTGTGCATATATGTGTGCATGTATGTGTGCATATGTGTGTGTGTGTTGTGTTGATACATATATGTGTGTGTGTATATGTGTGTGTGTTTAATTGTATATGTACACTCAAAAAAATACACTTAGCATGTGCTCTATATCTATAGTCTTTGATTTCCTGTGTTGTGATCCTGGAACCTCCTGAGGATAAAACAAGTATAATATGGCATGACCACTTTCACATCATACAGTTCATCTCACTCCCCCCCAAGACATCCTATTTGCCTCCCCTGTTTCTGAGTTCCCATAACTGCCAGTGGCTGTATGATTTAGTGTCGGTCATTGTCTCCTCCTTGACGACAGGTCAGGCAGTTGTTGCTGTTTTTCCCTAACTTTTGTATTTGTTCTCTGTTGTTTGTTGTTTGTTATTTGTTGTCTTACTTTTGCCTTTTTGTAAACAATTTTTTTTTGCTGGTGTGTGGGGTTTTTAGATAAGTCTGTAGACAAATAGGGAATGTAGGTGTTAGTACCCTGTCTACCTGTCTTCTTGTCCCTCCTGGGGATGCTGGGAGCTCTTTCAGTGTAAATAGTATCCCCACCTTGTGGACATTCTGTGCTAGAAATTTCCTCTTTTCTGTCACTGTCTTTGTTTCTGGCTTGTTCCTTTGCTTTCTGTCACTTCTTCCTGTTATTTTCTGCTTTGCTGGTCCATTCTTTGTGTCATCTCTTCCTGTCGTTTTCTGCTTTGCTGGTCCATTCTTTGTGTCATCTTCCAGTCATTTTCTGCTTTGTTGGTCCATTCTTTGTGTCATCTCTTCCTGTCATTGTCTGCTTTGTTGGTCCATTCTTTGTGTCATCTCTTCCTATCTTTGTCTGCTTTGCTGGTCCATTCTTTGTGTCATCTGTTACTGTCATTTTCTGCTTTGTTGGTCCATTCTTTGTGTCATCTCTTCCTGTCATTGTCTGCTTTGCTGGTCCATTCTTTGTGTCATCTCTTCCTGTCTTTTTCTGCTTTGTTGGTCCATTCTTTGTGTCATCTCTTCCTGTCTTTTTCTGCTTTGTTGGTCCATTCTTTGTGTCATCTCTTCCTGTCATTTTCTGCTTTGTTGGTCCATTCTTTGTGTCATCTCTTCCTGTCATTGTCTGCTTTGTTGGTCCATTCTTTGTGTCATCTCTTCCTGTCATTGTCTGCTTTGTTTGGTCCATTCTTTGTGTCATCTCTTCTGTCTTTTTCTGCTTTGTTGGTCCATTCTTTGTGTCATCTCTTCCTGTCATTTTCTGCTTTGTTGGTCCATTCTTTGTGTCATCTCTTCCTGTCATTGTCTGCTTTGTTGGTCCATTCTTTGTGTCATTTCTTCCTGTCATTTTCTGCTTTGTTGGTCCATTCTTTGTGTCATTTCTTCCTGTCGTTTTCTGCTTTGTTGGTCCATTCTTTGTGTCATCTCTTCCTGTCATTGTCTGCTTTGTTGGTCCATTCTTTGTGTCATCTCTTCCTGTCTTTTTCTGCTTTGTTGGTCCATTCTTTGTGTCATCTCTTCCTGTCTTTTTCTGCTTTGTTGGTCCATTCTTTGTGTCATCTCTTCCTGTCATTGTCTGCTTTGTTGGTCCATTCTTTGTGTCATCTCTTCCTGTCTTTTTCTGCTTTGTTGGTCCATTCTTTGTGTCATCTCTTCCTGTCTTTTTCTGCTTTGTTGGTCCATTCTTTGTGTCATCTCTTCCTGTCGTCTGCTTTGCTGGTCCATTCTTTGTGTCATCTCTTCCTGTTATTTTCTGCTTTGCTGGTCCATTCTTTGTGTCATCTTCCAGTCATTTTCTGCTTTGTTGGTCCATTCTTTGTGTCATCTTCCAGTCATTTTCTGCTTTGCTGGTCCATTCTTTGTGTCATCTCTTCCTGTCATTTTCTGCTTTGCTGGTCCATTCTTTGTGTCATCTTCCAGTCATTTTCTGCTTTGCTGGTCCATTCTTTGTGTCATCTCTTCCTATCGTTTTTTGCTTTGCTGGTCCATTCTTTGTGTCATCTCTTCCTGTCATTTTCTGCTTTGTTGGTCCATTCTTTGTGTCATCTCTTCCTGTTATTTTCTGCTTTGTTGGTCCATTCTTTGTGTCATCTCTTCCTATCGTTTTTTGCTTTGCTGGTCCATTCTTTGTGTCATCTCTTCCTGTCATTTTCTGCTTTGTTGGTCCATTCTTTGTGTCATCTTCCAGTCATTTTCTGCTTTGCTGGTCCATTCTTTGTGTCATCTCTTCCTATCGTTTTTTGCTTTGCTGGTCCATTCTTTGTGTCATCTCTTCCTGTCATTTTCTGCTTTGTTGGTCCATTCTTTGTGTCATCTCTTCCTGTTATTTTCTGCTTTGTTGGTCCATTCTTTGTGTCATCTCTTCCTATCGTTTTTTGCTTTGCTGGTCCATTCTTTGTGTCATCTCTTCCTGTCATTGTCTGCTTTGTTGGTCCATTCTTTGTGTCATCTCTTCCTGTCATTGTCTGCTTTGTTGGTCCATTCTTTGTGTCATCTCTTCCTGTCATTGTCTGCTTTGTTGGTCCATTCTTTGTGTCATCTCTTCCTGTCATTGTCTGCTTTGCTGGTCCATTCTTTGTGTCATCTCTTCCTATCATTTTTTTCCTCAGGCTGCTGGAGTTCATGGTAAAGATGGAGAGAAGAGTTCTCTGTCCCTGTCTGATCTGGACAGCATTGCAGACCCCAAGGAGAAGGTGGGTACCCTACACCCCTTTGTATATATTGGTTCACCCCAAGGTAAAGGTGGGTACCCTACACCCCTTTGTTATTGGTTTACCCCATGGTAAAGGTGGGTACCCTACACGCCTTTGTTATTGGTTTACCCCAAGGTAAAGGTGGGTACCCTACACCCCTTTGTTATTGGTTTACCACATGGTAAAGGTGGGTACCCTACACCCCTTTGTTATTGGTTTACCCCAAGGTAAAGGTGGGTACCCTACACCCCTTTGTATATATTGGTTTACCCCATGGTAAAGGTGGGTACCCTACACCCCTTTGTTATTGGTTTACCCCAAGATAAAGGTGGGTACCCTACACCCCTTTGTTATTGGTTTACCCCAAGGTAAAGGTGGGTACCCTACACCCCTTTGTTATTGGTTTACCCCATGGTAAAGGTGGGTACCCTACACCCCTTTGTTATTGGTTTACCCCAAGGTAAAGGTGGGTACCCTACACCCCTTTGTATATATTGGTTTACCCCATGGTAAAGGTGGGTACCCTACACCCCTTTGTATATATTGGTTTACCCCATGGTAAAGGTGGGTATCCTAACTCCTTTATGATTGGTTCACAGACACACAGCCCGTTGTGTTTTTTGTTGATTTGTTTGTGCTGCCCCATGTGACAGTTGGCAGGGTTGCACTGTGTGTGTGTGTGTGTGTGTGTGTGTGTGTGTGTGTGTGTGTGTGTGTGACTATGGGGATCATGAATGATGGCAACAGCTGCACAGATTGTAAAACAGTAGACGCTGGGATATTGACAAACAGACACATGTATAGTATTGTTATTATATACAGTGATCAGTGCAGTTCTCTGCTTTGGAGAGACAGAAAACTGACAGCAAGATTGAGAGTTGCCGGAGGAGATAAAAAGGAAGATATCTACAACAGCAACGAACAATTTGATGTGAGTGACTGGTCTCTGACCACAGGGTGGCCACACAACCTGGTGTTGATGTGAGTGACAGGTCTCTGACCACAGAGTGGCCACACAACCTGGTGTTGATGTGAGTGACAGGTCTCTGACCACAGGGTGGCCACACAACACAACCTGATGTTGATGTGAGTGACAGGTCTCTGACCACAGGGTGGCCACACAACACAACCTGATGTTGATGTGAGTGACAGGTCTCTGACCACAGGGTGGCCACACAACACAACCTGGTGTTGATGTGAGTGACAGGTCTCTGACCACAGGGTGGCCACACAACACAACCTGGTGTTGATGTGAGTGACAGGTCTCTGACCACAGGGTGGCCACACAACACAACCTGGTGTTGATGTGAGTGACAGGTCTCTGACCACAGGGTGGCCACACAACCTGGTGTTGATGTGAGTGACAGGTCTCTGACCACAGGGTGGCCACACAACCTGGTGTTGATGTGAGTGACAGGTCTCTGACCACAGGGTGGCCACACAACACAACCTGGTGTTGATGTGAGTGACAGGTCTCTGACCACAGGGTGGCCACACAACCTGGTGTTGATGTGAGTGACAGGTCTCTGACCACAGGGTGGCCACACAACCTGGTGTTGATGTGAGTGACAGGTCTCTGACCACAGGGTGGCCACATAACACAACCTGGTGTTGATGTGAGTGACAGGTCTCTGACCACAGGGTGGCCACACAACCTGGTGTTGATGTGAGTGACAGGTCTCTGACCACAGGGTGGCCACACAACCTGGTGTTGATGTGAGTGACAGGTCTCTGACCACAGGGTGGCCACACAACCTGGTGTTGAGGTGAAGGACAGGAGATGGAGATGACTGGGCCTTGATCCCAGGATGGACAAAACCAGGCACCGCTCTGTCAGGTACCACTCTGTCAGGCACCGCTCTGTCAGGCACCGCTCTGTCAGGCACCGCTCTGTCAGGCACCGCTCTGTCAGGTACCGCTCTGTCAGGCACCGCTCTGTCAGGCACCGCTCTGTCAGGTACCGCTCTGTCAGGCACCGCTCTGTCAGGTACCGCTCTGTCAGGCACCGCTCTGTCAGGCACCGCTCTGTCAGGTACCGCTCTGTCAGGCACCGCTCTGTCAGGTACCGCTCTGTCAGGCACCGCTCTGTCAGGCACCGCTCTGTCAGGTACCGCTCTGTCAGGCACCGCTCTGTCAGGCACCGCTCTGTCAGGCACCGCTCTGTCAGGCACCGCTCTGTCGGCACCGCTCTGTCAGGCACCGCTCTGTCGGGCATCGCTCTGTCAGGCATCGCTCTGTCGGGCACCGCTCTGTCAGGCATCGCTCTGTCAGGCATCGCTCTGTCAGGCATCGCTCTGTCAGGCATCGCTCTGTCAGGTATCACTCTGTCAGGCACCACTCTGTCAGGCACCGCTCTGTCAGGTATCGCTCTGTCAGGCACTGCTCTGTCAGGCACCGCTCTGTCAGGTACCACTCTGTAAGGCACCGCTCTGTCAGGCACCGCTCTGTCAGGCACCGCTCTGTCAGGTACCACTCTGTAAGGCACCGCTCTGTCAGGCACCAGTCTGTCAGGCACCAGTCTGTCAGGTACCAGTCTGTCAGGTACCACTGTCAGGCACCGCTCTGTCAGGCACCGCTCTGTCAGGCACCAGTCTGTCAGGCACCGCTCTGTCAGGCACCAGTCTGTCAGGCACCAGTCTGTCAGGCACCACTCTGTCAGGCACCAGTCTGTCAGGCACCGCTCTGTCAGGCACCATCTGGGGAAAAAAACAGGCAGACTTGCAGGCAGCTGGCAGCGCATAATTCAGCAAGAGATAAAGAAAGCCCAGAAGACATGGAATGAGTCCTGACTGGTTCAATATGGCTGGTGACTGGTTGACACCTTATGGTGTACTTGGAGTGAAGACAGTTTAGTGAGTGAGGACTGATGGTGTTGACACATCTCTATGTACACAGCAATGTCTGTAGTTAGTAGTGAGGACTGATGGTGTTGACACAGATCTCTATGTACACAGCAATGTCTGTAGTGTAGTGAGTGAGGACTGATGGTGTTGACACAGATCTCTATGTACACAGCAATGTCTGTAGTGTAGTGAGTGAGGACTGATGGTGTTGACACACATCTCTATGTACACAGCAATGTCTGTAGTGTAGTGAGTGAGGACTGATGGTGTTGACACAGATCTCTATGTACACAGCAATGTCTGTAGTGTAGTGAGTGAGGACTGATGGTGTTGACACAGACCTCTATGTACACAGCAATGTCTGTAGTGTAGTGAGTGAGGACTGATGGTGTTGACACAGATCTCTATGTACACAGCAATGTCTGTAGTGTAGTGAGTGAGGACTGATGGTGTTGACAGACCTCTATGTACACAGCAATGTCTGTAGTGTAGTGAGTGAGGACTGATGGTGTTGACACAGATCTCTATGTACACAGCAATGTCTGTAGTGTAGTGAGTGAGGACTGATGGTGTTGACACAGATCTCTATGTACACAGCAATGTCTGTAGTGTAGTGAGTGAGGACTGATGGTGTTGACACAGATCTCTATGTACACAGCAATGTCTGTAGTGTAGTGAGTGAGGACTGATGGTGTTGACACAGATCTCTATGTACACAGCAATGTCTGTCATGTAGTGAGTGAGGACTGATGGTGTTGACACAGACCTCTATGTACACAGCAATGTCTGTAGTGAGTGAGGACTGATGGTGTTGACACAGATCTCTATGTACACAGCAATGTCTGTAGTGAGTGAGGACTGATGGTGTTGACACAGATCTCTATGTACACAGCAATGTCTGTCATGTAGTGAGTGAGGACTGATGGTGTTGACACAGATCTCTATGTACAGAGCAATGTCTGTCACAGGTGGAGAAGCTGATGAAGATAGTGAAGGCGGAGAAGGCGGCGCGCACAGACCTGGAGATGTACGTGGCCGTGCTGACTACACAGAAAAACGTTTTGCAGGAGGACACCGATAAGGTCCGCAAGGAACTCCATGAAGGTAGGTCACTCCTGTGTTTTTCTGTATTTGTATTCAATACATAGACGTTTTGTTCTACACTGTGTTGGGGGAGAAAAATACGGGGAATGGGTTTGAACAATGGAACACACATTTTCTGCAGAGAACAGCCAGAATTCTGCTGAATAAATCCATTCTGACTTTAAGAAAAGGATTTGTAATCTCTGTGATGCTTATTGTCACTAACCTTTCCTTAGTTCATGCCATTGCCATGGAAAGGGAGTCTTGGTAACAACAGGTTTGTGTCCTGTAGACTTGTGTACTGCTGTGTGGACAACAGGTTTGTGTCCTGTAGACTTGTGTACTGCTGTGTGGACAACAGGTTTGTGTCCTGTAGACTTGTGTACTGCTGTGTGGACAACAGGTTTGTGTCCTGTAGACTTGTGTACTGCTGTGTGGACAACAGGTTTGTGTCCTGTAGACATCTGTACTGCTGTGTGGACAACAGGTTTGTGTCCTGTAGACATCTGTACTGCTGTGTGGACAACAGGTTTGTGTCCTGTAGACATCTGTACTGCTGTGTGGACAACAGGTTTGTGTCCTGTAGACTGTGTACTGCTGTGTGGACAACAGGTTTGTGTCCTGTAGACATCTGTACTGCTGTGTGGACAACAGGTTTGTGTCCTGTAGACATCTGTACTGCTGTGTGGACAACAGGTTTGTGTCCTGTAGACTTGTACTGCTGTGTGGACAACAGGTTTGTGTCCTGTAGACATTTGTACTGCTGTGTGGACAACAGGTTTGTGCCCTGTAGACATCTGTACTGCTGTGTGGACAACAGGTTTGTGTCTGTAGACTTGTGTACTGCTGTGTGAAACAGGTTTGTGTCCTGTAGACTTGTGTACTGCTGTGTGGACACAGGTTTGTGTCCTGTAGACTTGTGTACTGCTGTGTGGACAACAGGTTTGTGTCCTGTAGATTGGTATGCGTGTGGACAACAGGTTTGTGTCGTAGATCTGTACTGCTGTGTGGACAACAGGTTTGTGTCCTGTAGACATCTGTACTGCTGTGTGGACAACAGGTTTGTGTCCTGTAGACATCTGTACTGCTGTGTGGACAACAGGTTTGTGTCCTGTAGACTTGTGTACTGCTGTGTGGACAACAGGTTTGTGTCCTGTAGACATCTGTACTGCTGTGTGGACAACAGGTTTGTGTCCTGTAGACATCTGTACTGCTGTGTGGACAACAGGTTTGTGTCCTGTAGACTTGTGTACTGCTGTGTGGACAACAGGTTTGTGTCCTGTAGACATCTGTACTGCTGTGTGGACAACAGGTTTGTGTCCTGTAGACATCTGTACTGCTGTGTGGACAACAGGTTTGTGTCCTGTAGACTTGTGTACTGCTGTGTGGACAACAGGTTTGTGTCCTGTAGACTTGTGTACTGCTGTGTGGACAACAGGTTTGTGTCCTGTAGACTTGTGTACTGCTGTGTGGACAACAGGTTTGTGTCCTGTAGACATCTGTACTGCTGTGTGGACAACAGGTTTGTGTCCTGTAGACTTGTGTACTGCTGTGTGGACAACAGGTTTGTGTCCTGTAGACATCTGTACTGCTGTGTGGACAACAGGTTTGTGTCCTGTAGACTTGTGTACTGCTGTGTGGACAACAGGTTTGTGTCCTGTAGACATCTGTACTGCTGTGTGGACAACAGGTTTGTGTCCTGTAGACTTGTGTACTGCTGTGTGGACAACAGGTTTGTGTCCTGTAGACATCTGTACTGCTGTGTGGACAACAGGTTGTGTCCTGCAGACTTGTGTACAGCTGTGTGGACAACAGGTTTGTGTCCTGTAGACTTGTGTACTGCTGTGTGGACAACAGGTTGTGTCCTGCAGACTTGTGTACTGCTGTGTGGACAACAGGTTTGTGTCCTGCAGACTTGTGTACTGCTGTGTGGACAACAGGTTCTCCATATCACTATGGTCAGGTTGTGTCCTGCAGACATCTGTACTACTGTGTGGACAACAGGTTCTCCATATCACTATGGTCAGGTTGTGTCCTGCAGACATCTGTACTGCTGTGTGGACAACAACAGGTTCTCCATATCACTATGGTCAGGTTGTGTCCTGCAGACATCTATACTGCTGTGTGGACAACAGGTTCTCCATATCACTATGGTCAGGTTGTGTCCTGCAGACATCTATACTGCTGTGTGGACAACAACAGGTTCTCCATATCACTATGGTCAGGTTGTGTCCTGCAGACATCTGTACTGCTGTGTGGACAACAGGTTCTCCATATCACTATGGTCAGGTTGTGTCCTGGTGACATCTATACTGCTGTGTGGACAACAGGTTCTCCATATCACTATGGTCAGGTTGTGTCCTGCAGACATCTATACTGCTGTGTGGACAACAACAGGTTCTCCATATCACTATGGCGAGGCCTGTGTCCTGGAGACATATATACTGCTGTATGGACAACAACAGGTTCTCCATATCACTATGGTCAGGTTGTG
Organism: Monoplex corrugatus; assembly: GCA_030674185.1. Lineage (NCBI taxonomy): Eukaryota > Metazoa > Mollusca > Gastropoda > Littorinimorpha > Ranellidae > Monoplex > Monoplex corrugatus. The sequence continues at coordinate 944,137 of JAPXFY010000025.1, read as the reverse complement.
TCCTGCAGACATCTGTACGGCGATGCAACTTTATGTCCTTAGAGACGAAAGTGTGGTGAAATGTTTTCAGTTGGACATCATGAAAGTCTGCAAAGAAGTCAAAATGGGATTGCTTCTGGTCCCTGTCTTCTAGTGTGTGTTGAATATTGGGCGCTGGTGTGTGAGTGTATCTGTATGTCTGTGTATGCTAATGTATGTCTTTGTCCATGATACGTATGAATGTGTGTGAGTCACTATATTTGATATTTTAGAATGTTGAATGTGTTCATAAATACATGTGTGTGTATTATATGTGTGTGTGTGTGTGTGTGTGTGTGTGTCACTGTGTGTTATTTCAGTGTGCCGATTACTGGAAGAAGAGAAGCAGACACACGAGATGTTGAAACAAACATGGCAGATGGCCAACGACCAATTCCTGGAGTCACAGCGTCTGATGATGATGGATTTACGTCGTATGGAAAGTGTTCTGTCTTCTGAACAACAACGACAGATTGCTGGTTAGTGTGTATGTGGGCCTGTGTGTGTGTGTGGGGGGGGGGGGGGCTGTGTATGTGGACCTGTGTGTGTGTGTGTGTGTGTGTGTGTGTGTGTGTGTGGGGATGGATATGAAGGACCATCTTCGTATGTAAAGCATTTTTTTTATTCTGAACAAGATGTCAGGGGTTCTTTCAGTATAAATATCATCACCACCTTCTGGAAATTCTGTGCTAAAAATTTCCTCTTTTCTGTCGCTCTCTTCGTTTCTGCCTTGATTCTTTGCTTTCTGTCATTTCTTCCTATTTTCTGCTTTACTGTTCCATTCACCTGTATTTGTTCGATAAAGTCTTTCTTACTATATCTTAGGATTGATAAATGGGTAGCCTACGTGTTTTAAGTGCATTTTTGGCTCGAGGGAAATGAGATATGTGGAAGCAATTTTGGGTAATTTAGGGTTTTTTCATGTGTTTTAGTGTCCTTAATTATGTTAACATTTGCATTCAGGTATGTTTTTAACTGCCTAGTGTGATAAATGGGATGGACTGATCAACTTCAGGGGCATATCCTTAGATTATGTGTACAAATACATCGATGTGTGTACTTCATTTTCTTTTTCGTTTTTTTCCCTCCAGTGAGGTAGGGTACATTTTTTGTGATGGTTGTAGCCCTGATATGCTCTGCGCAGTTGGCTGGGCTTTAAGTGACAACAACAATAGCAGTCTTTACCATGCTGACACTTTTTAAAATTTTTTTCTTTTTTTTTTTTAGGATCATTGCACCCAGGGAGGTTACCTTTGCGCTCACCTTTTTTTTTTCTGTTCCATTTTTTGCGGCACCTTAACCCTTTCGCTGCTATCATGTTTTGCTAAGACACATGCTAAGATTTTTTTCAGAAACAGACAAAAATCACGCTTATTATTTTCAATTGCTTATAATTCAGAAGGCATTGAAGATAGATACATAAAAGTATATATCAAATGAAAGGAAATTGAATGAAGATTGTGTTTATGACAATTTCAAAATGAAATAATGTACCAGAGTGTCACATGTACTCTTTGAAATGCAATAAAAAAAATGTTAAAGTCAATGATGATGTAATCAAGTGATGCAGGAGCTCACAAGCAGTTTATAGCACACTTTGATTTGAAGATATAGACTGTAAAAAGGTCAGAAAGCAGTGTCCAGCCACAATATAAGCACAGCCTAGCCACACATAAAATGAAAGGGTTTTATCTCCCAGTGTCTATCCCCAGTAAAAACGCTTCTGAGTGTGGTAGTTCTGGAAGCAGTCTTCTAAACACAGTCCTCTCCTTCCCCCTCTTGCTCCCCTTCCCCTTCTAGCAGGCCCAGCAACAGCAGGTCCAGCAACAGCAGGTCCAGCAACAGCAGGTCCAGGCCGAATATCATCACCATGCTGCATTACCATACCTGTAGCACAGTGAAAGCAAGGATTCAAATTTCCACATATTTTATGAAATAAAAAAAAGTCGCACACACACACACACACACACACACACACACACACACATACATAATACACACACACACACACACACACACACACTGACATAGGTAGCATGCTACTCTCCCATGCCACGCCCCCTTTCATTTTCCTCAAGCAAACACTGCAAAGAAACCCAGTGAGTACTGCTTCTACCAAAGTGACTTCATTACAACATTGTTTCTGTCAGTATTATCACTGAATGCTTTCAATTTCCTATAAAAAGTCACACCAACAGTCTCTCTCTCTCTCTCTGTCTCTCTTTCTCTCTCTCACACACACACACAACACACACGCACACCCCTCTGCTCCCACCCTACTCCTCACATAAACACACACAGGCCATGGAGATAGTAGCCTACTCCTCACACAAACACACAAAGGCCAGGGAGATAGCACAGGGCAGAGGCCGACCAGAAAAACAAATCAACAAGACACACACAGCGTGGCTGACAACGAGCGAGCGACGAGTGACACGCCCACAGGTCGAACACACTGCCCACTCCGTCACTGGCTCGCTCGCTGACCAGGCCCAAACAAAGGGCTCAGCCATCAATACACACACTTAGCTGTTCTATTTATAAATATACTGAAAAGAAAGCAATACAATCATGTTATAAAATGAATAAAGCTCTCAAATACACCTACCTGCATCTGGAACAATCGGATCTCCATAGGCCTACTCATTCAGACGATCAGTCACCCAAAGATTCTTCCACATCAAAATCTGGGTCGTTGGCATCAACTTCACGAAGTTCGAAGCCAGCTGGCTTGAAGTCTTCATCTCCACTGTCTTGATCTCGAAAAATCGCTTCAATAACTTCTGCAACTGTGTAGGTTCGTTGTGGGGCAGCCATAGCGCTTCAAAAACTGAAAGCTCAACTTCGTAGTACCTTGCCAATCGATCATGATAAATTATGCAAATGATCTAAATAACTTGAACAAACGGCACTCAAAGAGCGAAGATTGTCAAGGGACCTAATCAAATCATAAATAGAACGGTTCTGTGATATGCTAGACGAAAAGAGAAAGAGTGTTTGATACGGGACGATCCGCGATCGTCAACAGAGCATTGCAGACGACGGTTTCTATGACGATCGTCACTCGTCAACAGCGCAGTGAAGAGGTTAAGTGCATTTTTGGCTCAAGGGAAATGAGATATGTGGAAGCAATTTTGGGTAATTTAGGGTTTTTTCATGTGTTTTAGTGTCCTTAAGTTAACATTTGCATTCAGGTATGTTTTTAACTGCCTTGTGTGATAAATTGGACGGACTGATCAACTTCAGGGGCATATCCTTAGATTATGTGCACAAATACATTGATGTGTGTACTTCATTTTCTTTTTCGTTTTTGTCCCTCCAGTGAGGTAGGGTACATTTTTTGTGATGGTTGTAGCCCTGATATGCTCTGCGCAGTTGGCTGGGCTTTAAGTGACAACAACAATAGCAGTCTTTACCATGCTGACACTTTTTAAAAATTTTTTTTAATTTTTTTTTAGGATCATTGCACCCAGGGAGGTTACCTTTGCGCTCACCTTTTTTTTTTCTGTTCCATTTTTTGCGGCACCTTAACTCACTCCCCGCGAACCACTGCGATCGCAGTGGTCTCGTACACACCACTTCCACACGAACCACTGCGATCGCAGTTTCCGACTTTCGGATTTTTTTAGAACAATGACGTCAACTTTTGTACAAAAATAGAGTGATGGCTCTCAAGCTTAACCAATCGTCTGCCAGATCCCAAACCAGTATCAGTTTGTCTGCTATAGAATGACAAAGCGAAGTTTGATTTCGTACCCACTTGGTCGGTGTCGTTTTTCATAACAACAATGGCGTCTGCAAGTTCAACGCGTGAGGAGAGACAGCAGAGACATCGACGTTTCACGACTCGAGAAGTAATTGAAATGTTACAAACTCCTGGATCAGACGTAGAAGAGGATGAGGAAGACAGTGAGAGTGATTTTATCGCTGAACAGTCTGAGACTGGTGAGTCTGACAGTAGTTTTGAGGCCGGTGCAGAAGAAGAGGAGGAGGGGGGTGGTGAGGCTAGTAGTAGCTCAAGTGACGAAGCTATACGGGTTGACGGCAGACAAGTGACTGGAGAGGAGGTTCTAGAATTGTTGAGGAAGGAATGGAACCAAGATTTTTTCATGTTTCCGTGTATTCCTGACTACTCTGGCCAGAACACAGAGGGACTTCGTTTGGAAAACATGGCAGGCCACGCCCCTCTCGATTTCTTTGATCAGATTTTTGACAACGAGTTTTTAGGTCATATCGTTACAGAGACCAATCGCTATGCCCAAGAAAATCTTGCTACCAGAGGTGTGTTATCTCCTAGAAGTATTTTTCACCAGTGGAAAAACATTACACAGAGAGATTTGATTGGGTTTTTTTCCATCTTGGTGCACATGGGACTGCTACATAAGCCTGAAGTGTCAGACTATTGGTCTATGAACCCAATTCTGCAAACTTCATTTGCAAAAGCTATAATGAGCCGGGACAAGTTCCAGCTCATCTTGGCCATGTTGCATGTTAGCAACAATGCAGACTTCATTCCTAGGGGCAGACCAGGCCACAACCCACTGCAGAAGATCCAGCCTGTCTACAGCCATCTCCGCCGCAAGTTCAGGGAACTTTATGTGCCTGGAGAAAATGTGTGCATAGATGAGGCTATGTGTCCTTGGAGGGGCAAGGTAGGCTTTCGTGTCTACATGAAGAACAAGCCTGTTCGCTGGGGCATGAAGTTGTATGAGCTGTGCGAGTCGAGTTCAGCTTATGTATACGACTTCGAGATCTTTGCAGCAGACCCTCAAATCAGTAACAAACCGGTGGATGTGGTCATGAGGCTGGCAGAACCGTTGCTGAATGAAGGGCGCAGTATGTATGTTGACAATTACTACTGCTGCCCTGAGCTGGCTGACAAACTGGTGGAAAAGGACACACACTGCGTGGGTACAGTACGTTCCAACCGCATCGGCCTGCCGAAACATGAAATTCAAGCACCTGTCGAGCGCGGCACAGTTCGAGCATTCCGACAAGGTATGTGTATACAATTTTATTGTGCTCTTTTTATTTTTTAGTCTGTTTTATTTTTATTATATATCATGTTTTTTATTGATGAGTTTAGTTTATTTCTATTACATATTATGTCTATTACATTATATTATATTTCATTATATTTTATTACATTTTCTTTTCAGAACTGCAACTGAAGATGCCGACAACTAAATTCTCATTTTTGTTGTTTGTTGTTGTTGTTGGTTTTTTGTTGTTGTATAACTGAATACATATACAATACAATTTATAATAATAAATAAACAGGTGTCTATCCCTCACATTGGTATGTTTCTGTGTGTAATCAGTGTGTGAACATTTGAAATATTCTGACACTGAGCATTATAGTAGTAGTAGACTCAGCTGAATTGATGTTGAATTGAAGTTTATGTATTGTCTGTTTTAGCATTTTCAATCTGTCAGTGTGCTTCACAGACCATGATACTGCTAATATTTTCTTTGCATTTTCAGAATTTTCAAGATTATTTAGCTGAAAGCTGCTGTGATGACCAATGTGTGTGGTGTCATTTCATGTATCAATAAATATCATAAATCAAAACTCTATGATCAGATAAGACATTTTTATCTCTGACAGCTTACATGTTGCTTTCTGTTGTAGGTGGAGTCAGTGTCCTCAAGTGGATGGACAAGAAACCAGTCCACCTGATCACCACAAAGATGGACCCGACAGAAATGAAAGAGGTGGTGTCACGCAGCGGGAGAAAAAACAAGCCTGTGGCAGTCCAGGACTACATCCAGAACATGGCAGGTGTGGATAAGAGTGACCAGCTGATGGCATACATGCCTCTAAACAGGAAGACCATGAAGTGGTGGAAGAAACTTTTCTTCCATTTGTTTACGCTGTCCCTGATTCAGGCATACATTTTACACAACAAATTTCACCGCATTGAGGGGCAGCGTAAGTTTTCACTCAAGAAGTTTGTGGTGGCTGTGGGCAATGCTCTTGCAGAGAGATACCACAGCACTCCTGCAGCTGCTCCTGTCCCTGTTCCTGCTGCTGTGCCAGTTGCTGGTCCTTCTACTGCACCTGTTGCTGGTCCTTCTGCTGCACCTGTTGCTGGTCCTTCTGCTGCACCTGTTGCTGGTCCTTCTGCTGCACCTGTTGCTGGTCCTCCTGCTGCGCCTGCTGTTCTACCCCGACATGCTCCTGCTCCTCCCATGCCTACACCGGAGACCCGCCTGGCTGGTGGACATTACCCCAGTCGGATTGGCCAGTACCAAACTGGCAGAACCAAATTCAGGGATTGTTTTGTGTGCACTGCGCGGGCTGCACGCCAACCTGATGTTGCGAAGCGACGCCAGACACCAAACTGCTGTGAAAAGTGTGGGAAAGCACTCTGTGTGGACAAGCCAGCCTGGGGGAAGGATATTTCCTGTTTTCAGGTGTACCACACAATAAAAAACTATACAGACTATTGACAAACTGAATAACTCTTGTGTTAGTAAGTGTTAGGTTTCTCTGGATATTTTTTTCTGTGTGGGGTCAACTTACGTAAGTACATATGTGTATTCCTTGGCCTGTTTACTTGTCAGTGGTGTGAAAACTGTGTAAGTACATGTTTTTTCATGGTTTGTGTTGTATTTGTGTGAACAAAAACATTCTCTGGACCAGCCTAGTCTTCATTATGTGGAGTGACACTCCTGCGGTCTGCATAATTTTGATACCAGAAAAAGGGTCATTTATACCTCCCATCTAAATCAGACATTTTTCACATGAAACACTTGAAACTTTGCACTGTAGTGCACCAACATGTCAACAATAAATCCTTAAATTTTCATGTATTTGTGTGGAGTATTTTTTTTTTAATGATTTTTGTTCTAACCAATACAAATGGCCAGTATACAGAAGCAAACATAGGAAAAATCCCCCCGTGGGGAGTGAGTTAACCCTTTCGCTGCTATCATGTTTTGCTAAGACACATGCTAAGATTTTTTTCAGAAACAGACAAAAATCACGCTTATTATTTTCAATTGCTTATAATTCAGAAGGTATTGAAGATAGATACATAAAAGTATATATCAAATGAAAGGAAATTGAATGAAGATTGTGTTTATGACAATTTCAAAATGAAATAATGTACCAGAGTGTCACATGTACTCTTTGAAATGCAATAAAAAAAAATGTTAAAGTCAATGATGATGTAATCGAGTGATGCAGGAGCTCACAAGCAGTTTATAGCACACTTTGATTTGAAGATATAGACTGTACAAAGGTCAGAAAGCAGTGTCCAGCCACAATATAAGCACAGCCTAGCCACACATAAAATGAAAGGGTTTTATCTCCCAGTGTCTATCCCCAGTAAAAACACTTCTGAGTGTGGTAGTTCTGGAAGCAGTCTTCTAAACACAGTCCTCTCCTTCCCCCTCTTGCTCCCCTTCCCCTTCTAGCAGGCCCAGCAACAGCAGGTCCAGCAACAGCAGGTCCAGCAACAGCAGGTCCAGGCCGAACATCATCACCATGCTGCATTACCATACCTGTAGCACAGTGAAAGCAAGGATTCAAATTTCCACATATTTTATGAAATAAAAAAAGTCACACACACACACACACACACACACACACACACACACACACACACACACACACACACACACACACACACACGCATACACACACACACACACACACACTGACATAGGTAGCATGCTACTCTCCCATGCCACGCCCCCTTTCATTTTCCTCAAGCAAACACTGCAAAGAAACCCAGTGAGTACTGCTTCTACCAAAGTGACTTCATTACAACATTGTTTCTGTCAGTATTATCACTGAATGCTTTCAATTTCCTATAAAAAGTCACACCAACAGTCTCTCTCTCTCTCTCTCTGTCTCTCTTTCTCTCTCTCTCACACACACACACACACACGCACACCCCTCTGCTCCCACCCTACTCCTCCAATAAACACACACAGGCCATGGAGATAGTAGCCTACTCCTCACACAAACACACAAAGGCCAGGGAGATAGCACAGGGCAGAGGCCGACCAGAAAAACAAATCATCAACAAGACACACACAGCGTGGCTGACAACGAGCGAGCGACGAGTGACACGCCCACAGGTCGAACACACTGCCCACTCCGTCACTGGCTCGCTCGCTGACCAGGCCCAAACAAAGGGCTCAGCCATCAATACACACACTTAGCTGTTCTATTTATAAATATACTGAGAAGAAAGCAATACAATCATGTTATAAAATGAATAAAGCTCTCAAATACACCTACCTGCATATGGAACAATCGGATCTCCATAGGCCTACTCTGATTCAGACGATCAGTCACCCAAAGATTCTTCCACATCAAAATCTGGGTCGTTGGCATCAACTTCACGAAGTTCGAAGCCAGCTGGCTTGAAGTCTTCATCTCCACTGTCTTGATCTCGAAAAATCGCTTCAATAACTTCTGCAACTGTGTAGGTTCGTTGTGGGGCAGCCACAGCGCTTCAAAAACTGAAAGCTCAACTTCGTAGCACCTTGCCAATCGATCATGATAAATTATGCAAATGATCTAAATAACTTGAACAAACGGCACTCAAAGAGCAAAGATTGTCAAGGGACCTAATCAAATCATAAATAGAACGATTCTGTGATATGCTAGACGAAAAGAGAAAGAGTGTTTGATACGGGACGATCCGCGATCGTCAACAGAGCATTGCAGACGACGGTTTCTATGACGAGCGTCACTCGTCAACAGCGCAGTGAAGAGGTTAACACTATTGTGACTGGCCCTGCCTCTGCTTGAACTTTCTGCCAGCCTGAGCCTGCCGCCAATGAATTTCCAGTAGTTGTAAAAAAAACTCCAGCTGGCCTGAATGAAGTCCAATTGTCACCAAAATGTGTGTACTTAATAATGAAAAAAGGATGCTGAGTTTAGCTGTGCTATTTATAAAGCTATTACTGAAATAGCTTTTAGCCACCATCCAGTTCTGGCACATTTTTAAAAAAAAATTTTTTTTACACGATGCGATAATGACGATGCCGATGAAGATGATAATCATGATGCTATGGAGTTCCATCTAGGATTGAGACTGTGTGACAGGGCTGTACTCTACACTTACTATCATAATATATCCTGGCATCAACCAAGCCTGAGAGATACAGGCACCTGCGGTGCTGGTGAGAAGCTTTGAGCAGCACCCTCAATGACGCATCCGTGAAGTGGATGATACTCGACTGTGTGGTCCCAGTCTTCCTAATGAGCCCATAGCACGCCCAACTCTGGGTAGGAGCCGGTTAGAGCCAAAAAATCCCACAATGATTTTTGAAGGTACTGATGGCGATTCGAACCCACAACCTTCCAGTCAGCAGTCCGTTGCGTTAACCACAACATCACGGTGACTGGTCATGCTGACACTATTGATGATGTGGACAGAAAGAAGAAGGTTGACCCACGTGATACTGTGTTTTCAGAACTCCAGCACAAGGACCAGGAGAGGGAGGCACAGGAGAAGAAGGTCAAGGAACTGGGCGAGAAACGAGAAAGACAGGAACGAGAACAAGCTGAACGACGAAAACAAAGTTTCTCTAGATCAGGTGTGTGTGTGTGTTGTGTGTTGTTTTCTCTGTGTGTTCTGTGTGTATGTGTGTGTGTGTGTGTGTGTATGTGTGTCTGTGTGTGTGTGTGTGTGTGTGTGTGGTGTAAAGTGAATGTGTGTGGTGTATGTAAAGTGAGTGAGTGTGTTTTGTGTGTGTGTGTGTGTGAGTGTGTCTGTAGCGTACATTGTGTGTGTGTGTGTGTATATGAAGTGCAAATTTGTGTGTGTGTGTGTGTGTATGAAGTGTAAATGTGTGTTTTTGTGTATGCGTGTGTGTGTGACATGTGGTGTGGCGTGTAAAGGAACAAGAACAGGCTAAATGATGTTTTTCTCATTTTGGGTTAGGGTTCGTCAATCACCTTCATGCTTTTTGTTTAACTGTGTGCATTGTGCGGTGATAGGGACTGTGGGTTGTGGAGTGGGGTGTGTGTGTATGATGGAAGGGTGTGTGTGTTAGTTTTAACGCAAAAATCAAAAGTCTGTGTAATTTTATACACTGTAGTCTCCGTGTGTATGTTCTGTATGTGTAAGTGTGTGTGAATGTGTACATGCACATGCATATAAAGCATTGAAAATAGCATTTAATTTTTTTCATAATGAAAGCAGTAGTAAACTGTCCTGGTTAACATTCCTTTTTTGTCTGTCCACAGAGCAACAGTCCCAGGAATCAGAGGTAGGTCAGCACTCCAGTTCTAACTACTTAGATAAAAAAAAACATGCGACATAAAGCTTGAATTGACATGTGTTAGTTTTCCTAAATAGAATAAACATGATTTGCATCCCAGAGCGGGCCATGAAGCGTAGTAAGAAACACATCCCACAAAAGTGATGAAGAGTGGTAAGTGAATAAAATGACGGCCAGTGGCAGTAAAAGAAAAGTACCAAAAGTGTGTGCCAGGTGTAATCATGTTGACTAGTTAAGTGGATGAATGTCAGACTTGTGTGTCTGTGTCCTGTCGGCCTGACTGGTACAGGGTGGAGAGTTTTTCTATGGTCCAGGTGTTGCAGACCTGCCAGTGGTACAGGGTGGAGAGCTTTTTCTATGGTCCAGGTGTTCAGACCTGCCAGTGGTACAGGGTAGGAGAGCTTTTCTATGGTCCAGGTGTGCAGACCTGCCAGTGGTACAGGGTGAGAGCTTTTCTATGGTCCAGGTGTCAGACCTGCCAGTGGTACAGGGTGGAGAGTTTTTCTATGGTCCAGGTGTTCAGACCTGCCAGTGGTACAGGGTGGAGAGCTTT
>JAPXFY010000025.1:918318-928318 GCA_030674185.1 Monoplex corrugatus | reverse complement strand
CGGGGATAGGGATGACAGCTACTGGGTATCGGGGATAGGGATGACAGCTACTGGGTATCGGGGATAGGGATGACAGCTACTGGGTATCGGGGATAGGGATGACAGCTACTACTGGGTATCGGGGATAGGGATGACAGCTACTACTGGGTATCGGGGATAGGGATGACAGCTACTACTGGGTATCGGGGATAGGGATGACAGCTACTACTGGGTATCGGGGATAGGGATGACAGCTACTACTGGGTATCGGGATGGGATAGGGATGACAGCTACTACTGGGTATCGGGGATAGGGATGACAGCTACTACTGGGTATCGGGGATAGGGATGACAGCTACTACTGGGTATCGGGGATAGGGATGACAGCTACTACTGGGTATCGGGGATAGGGATGACAGCTACTACTGGGTATCGGGGATAGGGATACAGCTCTGGGTATCGGGGATAGATGACAGGCTACTACTGGCATCGGGGTCAGGGATCAGCTACTATGGGTATCGGGGATAGGGATGACAGCTATACTGGGTCGGGAGGGATGACAGCTACTGGGTATCGGGATAGGGATGACAGCTATACTGGGTATCGGGGATAGGGATGACAGCTACTGGGTATCGGGGATAGGGATGACAGCTACTGGGTATCGGGGATAGGGATGACAGCTACTGGGTATCAGGGGATAGGGATGACAGCTACTGGGTATCGGGGATAGGGATGACAGCTACTGGGTATCGGGGATAGGGATGACAGCTACTGGGTATCGGGATAGGGATGACAGCTACTGGGTATCGGGGATAGGGATGACAGCTACTGGGTATCGGGGATAGGGATGACAGCTACTGGGTATCGGGGATAGGGATGACAGCTACTGGGTATCGGGGATAGGGATGAAGCTACTGGGTATCGGGGATAGGGATGACAGCTACTGGGTATCGGGGATAGGGATGACAGCTACTGGGTATCGGGGATAGGGATGATAGCTACTGGGTATCGGGGATAGGGATGATAGCTACTGGGTATCAGGGATAGGGATGACAGCTACTGGGTATCGGGGATAGGGATGACAGCTACTGGGTATCGGGATAGGGATGACAGTACTGGGTATCGGGATAGGGATACACACTGGTTCGGGATAGGGATGACAGTACTGGGTATCGGGATAGGATGACAGCTACTGGGTATGGATAGATGACAGCTACGGTATCGGATAAGGGATGACAGCTACTGTATCGGATGGTGACAGCTATGGTATCGGATAGGATGACAGCTATGGTATCGGGGATAGAAAGACAGTACGGTATCGGGATAGGATGACAGCTACTGTTATCGGGATAGGATTGACATATGGTATCGGATAGGGCTTGACAGCTACTGGTATCGGATAGGTGACAGCTACTGGGTATCGGGGATAGGGTGACAGTACGGTATCGGATAGGGATACAGCACTGGTACGGGTATAATGACACCTACGATCAGGATATGCACTGACAAGCTACCATCATGGTACACTACTGTGATGTATTATCAGACTCACTCTGTCAATCAATATGGCACTACGATGGACTGTTACAGACCACCGCTCAGTCTTCAACATATATGGACACATACTAGTAATAGTGCTTACAGCCTCCACACTCAGTCAAATAACACTCACTGTAAATCATGGCACATAATGACTGTTACAGACCTCACCCTCGTCCAAAATCATGCACATACTGTAACTGAACTTCAGACGTCCACCCTCGTCCAACATCATGGCACATACTGTAACAGAACTTACAGACCTCCACCCTCAGTCCAACAATCATGGCACATACTGTAACTGTTACAGACCTCCACCCTCTGTCCAACAATCATGGCACATACTGTAACTGTTACAGACCTCCACCCTCAGTCCAACAATCATGGCACATACTGTAACTGTTACAGACCCACCCTCAGTCCAACAATCATGGCACATACTGTAACTGTTACAGACCCACCCTCAGTCCAACAATCATGGCACATACTGTAACTGTTACAGACCACCCTCAGTCCAACAATCATGGCACATACTGTAACTGTACTTACAGACCTCCACCCTCAGTCCAACAATCATGGCACATACTGTAACTGTTACAGACCACCCTCAGTCCAACAATCATGGCACATACTGTAACTGTTACAGACGTCCACCCTCAGTCCAACAATCATGGCACATACTGTAACTGTTACAGACCTCCACCCTCTGTCCAACAATCATGGCACATACTGTAACTGTTACAGACCTCCACCCTCAGTCCAACAATCATGGCACATACTGTAACTGTTACAGACCTCCACCCTCAGTCCAACAATCATGGCACATACTGTAACTCGTGATCATCACAATTCCGCTACTGACAACTGCTTAGTTCTTTCTACCCGTCTAACTTCAGCCCTTCCATCTGACCACTCTGCAATTCTCTGTTCTCTCGACATTTCTCCTCCTTCCCGTACCATGCGCACAGTGACTCGACGCAATCTCAAATCTATCGACCTCTCCACATTTTCATCTGATGCCTCCCGTCTCCTTTCTGAAAAGTCACATAACCTTGCCGATGAATTCTATACTACTCTCCACCATCTTCTGGACACTCATGCTCCAGCCACAACCCGTCTTTTACCTGACCGTCCCCCTACCCCCTGGCTCACTCATGAGATCGCCTGTGCAAAACGTGCCCGCCGCAGAGCAGAGCGCCGCTGGCGCAAATCCAAACTCACTGTACACAGGCAACTTTTCCAAGCCTCTAAAACAAAAGTATCCACCCTCATTGCATCAGCAAAAACAAGCTATTTCCAAACCAAAATCCTGAATGCCTCTTCTTCAAAAGAACTCTTTACAACCATGAATCATCTCCTTGGCACACGAAAAGATTTACCTCTCCCAACAAAACATACAAATGAAGAACTCCCATCTGTATTCTCCAACTATTTCACCACCAAAATACAAACTCTTCGTGACAGGCTTGACAGGACACCCTGTCAACCATGCCCACCTGACCCTTCCTTCTCTGGCACACCTCTTACTACTTTTACCCCAGTCTCACAAGAAGAAATTCTCAACACAATCAGATCCATGTCGTTCAAAACCTGCGAACTGGATCCTCTTCCAGGTTCTGTCTACGCCGACTGTCTCCCTACTCTCCTCCCATTCATCACTGACATCATCAACACTTCTCTTCAAACTGGAACTGTCCCAGATTCTTTCAAGTCTGCTATTGTTCACCCTCTCCTCAAGAAACACAATTTAGATCCAAATGAACTGAAAAATTACCGGCCTATCTCTAATCTCTCTTTCTTGTCAAAACTCCTTGAAAAAGTCGTCCTCAACCAGCTGAACTCTCACCTGTCTGCCAACAATCTCCTCAATCCCTTCCAGTCAGCCTACCGCCAGTGCCATAGCACTGAAACTGCCCTACTACACATTCTCAACAATCTCCTCCTTGCAACTGATACTGGCAAAGTCTCTCTCCTCACACTCCTTGATCTGTCTGCAGCCTTTGATACCATTGATCATGGTATTCTCCTTTCTAGACTTCATCATACTTTTGGCATCTCTGACATTGCTCTGTCTTGGTTCACTTCATACCTATCAAACAGAAAACAAACCGTTCTCATCAATGGCACTTACTCTCAACCTGCATACCTGACCTGTGGTGTTCCACAAGGATCTGTCCTTGGCCCTGTTCTTTTCACTCTTTACACCCCCCCTGTCCACCATCACCAACTCCCATTCTATAAAACACCACTTCTATGCTGATGACACCCAACTTCAAGACAGTGACTCACCTGATAATATACAGCGCCTGTTGACTCGCACCACTGAGTGTTACTCGGACATTAAGAACTGGATGACACACAATAGACTTCAGCTTAATGACGACAAAACAGAAGCTATCCTCATTGGCACCCGTCAGAAACTTTCTCAGCTGCCTCCTCTTTCTCTCCCATTATGTAACACATCGGTCCCAATTTCTGATTCAGCTAAAAACCTTGGTGTCTGCATTGACTCTACCCTCTCCATGAACAACTTTGTTTCTCAAACTGCCATATCCTGCTACTATCATCTCCATCGTATAAAGCTGATCAGGAAGTATCTCTCTGTCGAAACAACTGCAAAACTCGTTCTCTCCTTCATAATGTCTCGCATTGACTATTGCAATTCACTCCTGTCTGGTCTTCCTGCCTCCACCATTCACATCCTACAGCGCATTCAAAACAATGCTGCACGCCTTGTACTCAAAAAGAAAAAAGCTGACCACATATCTCCTCTCCTGGCACAACTTCACTGGCTCCCTGTATCAAAGCGCATACAGTACAAACTAGACACCATGTGCTACAAAAGCCTCAATAACGCAGCCCCCGATTACCTGTCAAGCCTACTTGAGATCTATGTTCCCTCACGTACCCTCCGCTCTGCCTCTGATCCTCTGACTCTTCGCTTTCCACGCACTAAGCTCAATACCTATGGTCCACGAGCCTTCTCTGTTTCTGGTCCACTCTCCTGGAACAAACTTCCTCTCTCAGTCCGTCAGCAACCTACTTTTGTCTCCTTCGAGTCCGCTCTCAAAACTCACCTTTTCTCTCCTGCATAAAATCCTAACCTCACTCAACCCTCCCCTCTGCAGCCTGTCTCCGCTCGGAGGGAATCACATGGTTATAATATATAATTGTATGCTATGCTCTCTATAATTTTCCATTGCTTTTATTCTTGCTTTTATTGCTTTTATTCTTTCTCCCCATTTATAGCCATGCGTGTGTGTGGGTGTGTGTGTGTGTGTGTCTGTATGTGTGCGTGCGTGTGTGTGTGAGCGTGCGTGCCTGCGTGTGTGTCTGCTTCAGCGCTTAGATTTGATTTTATCAAGATTTTGCTCTATATAAATATTGTAATTATTATTATTATTATTAACTGTTACAGACCTCCACCCTCAGTCCAACAATCATGGCACATACTGTAACTGTTACAGACCTCCACCCTCAGTCCAACAATCATGGCACATACTGTAACTGTTACAGACCACCCTCTGTCCAACAATCATGGCACATACTGTAACTGTTGCAGACGTCCACCCTCTGTCCAACAATCATGGCACATACTGTAACTGTACTTACAGACGTCCACCCTCTGTCCAACAATCATGGCACATACTGTAACTGTTACAGACCTCCACCCTCTGTCCAACAATCATGGCACATACTGTAACTGTTACAGACGTCCACCCTCAGTCCAACAATCATGGCACATACCCTAACAACTTTTCAGACCTCCACCCTCAGTCACCTCCCTTCATACATAGAGAGAAACACATCTTTATAAAATCAGTCTCAAGTGTCCATATCTTTGTGTGTGTGTGTGTGTGTGTGTGTGTGTGTGTGTGTGTGTGTGTGTGTGTTTGTGTGTGTGTGTGTGTGTGTTGTGTGTCTGTGTGTGTGTGTGTGTGTCTGTGTGTGTGTCTGTGTGTGTGTGTGTGTGTGTGTGTGTGTGTCTGTGTGTGTGTCTGTGTGTGTGTGTGTGTGTGTGTGTGTGTGTGTGTGTGTGTGTGTATTGCACCAGACTCCACTGATTCTGAAATTTTGTTTTCATTGCAGCTTGAATGTTTCATTGAACTAATGTCCATGTGTGTGTGTGTGTCTTTCTGTGTGCATGGTTTGTGTGGTGTGTGTCTTTGTGTATGCATGGTGTGTGTGTCTTTGTGTGTGCATGGTGTGTGTGCGTGGTGTCTGTCTTTGTGTTGTGTGATAACAGACCCCACCCCTGAGACAGAAGCTCGCAGAAACCTGTTGGCGGTGGCCAAGGCCAAGAGCGAGCAGTTCTCACTGGAGGGAAAACGTCTGGTCAGTGAACGTGAATGGCATCTCCTCCAGGAAGAGGTGGGTATTGCACTGCACAGAGAATTGTTCATTGTATTGTTTATTTTACTATGTATGTATGTGTGTCAAAACAAGATTGAGGCAACTGAAATGTGGTTTCTAAGAAGAATGTTGAGAGTTCCATGGACAGCAAAGAAAACAAACGAGACAGTCTCAAAGGAGGCAGATACAAGAAGAACATTAATAAAGATGATTAAGAAAAGACAAGAAACATTTCTAGGACATTTTATGATAAGAGAAATTAGAGCACAAAGTCAGAACAGGAAAGCTGGAGGGAAAGAGAGCACCAGGTAGGCTCAGGGAGAAAATATTGAACAGACTTGCAACAACAAGGGATAGATCGGTATGGAGGGTCATGCCATGGAGCAGGGCACATTAGGAAGATTAAGAAAAGACAGGCAACATTTATAGGCCATTTTATGAGGAAAGGGGAATTGGAGCACCTGGTCACAAAGGAAAGCTGGAGGGAAAGAGAGCGCCAGGTAGACCCAGGGAGAAAATGCTAGACGGACTTGCAGAGTGGCTGAAGACAGAGAGGATGGAAGAGGTGCTTGCAGCAACAAGGGATAGAAACAGATGGAAGGCCATGATCGCCAACACCATGTGGCAAGGCACTTGATGATGATGATGATGATGATAATGACAACAAACAAAGCCAGAACAAGATTGAGGCAGCTGAGATGTGGTTTCTAAGAAGAATATTGAGAGTTCCATGGACAGCAAACAAAACAAACGAGACAGTCTTGATGGAGGCAGACACAAGTAGATCATTCATATGGAAGATTAGGAAAAGACAGGCAACATTTATAGGCCATTTTATGAGGAAGGGCGATTTGGAGCACCTGATTGCAATAGGAAAGCTGGAGGGAAAGAGAGCACCAGATAGACCCAGGTAGATACATGTATGTGTGTGTGTGTGTGTTGTGTGTGTGTGTGTGTGTGTGTGTGTGTTGAAAATTGGGCAGAGTCGGCTGTCTTGTCCAGAACCTATTGTTGTCCAAGCAAGGATTGACCAGTGGACTGTATTGTAAAAGATATGTTTGTTTGTTTACTTATTCATTTCTTAAGGGTGTCTTTATCTTTTTTTTTTTTTTTGCATTATGCCAAATTTTCATTTTGGAGATGTGGCGTGAAGCATTTAAGGATTGTTTGCTCATTGTGAAACAATATTTGGCAAACCTGCACATTGTGAAATAGTTTTTGGCATACCTGCACATTGTGGAACTATTTTTGGCAAACCTGCACATTGTGAAACAAGTTTTGGCAAACATGCACATTGTGAAACTATTTTTGGCAAACATGCAGATTGTGAAAAATATTTTGGCAAACCTGCACTTCGTGAACATTTTTTGGGGCAAACCTGCACATTGTGAAAAAAATTTGGGCAAACCTGTACATTGTGAAAAGTTTTTGGGCAATCCACATTGTGAAAAAAATTGTTGGCAAACCTGCACATTATGAAAAATTGTTTTGGCAAACCTGCACATTGTGAAACTGTTTGGCAAATGTGCCCATTGTGAAACAATTGGCAAACGTGCGTGATCCTGTGTGAAGTAAATATGAAGATATGTATATGACGTCAGCTTAAAGCTGCTCTGTTATTAGATTCACTTAGCACAGGTTCCATGTTGTGAAACATTTTTTAGCAAACCAGTATGATGTTATGTGAAATGAATATGGATGTTCATGACCTCACCTCAAGCTGTTCTATCAGATTCGCTCAGCGCGGGAGAAACTGGGACGGCCATGCAGCATGTGCAGCAACTACGAAGCCCAGCTGCAGACCGCGCAGGAAGACATCAAGACGGCGGGCAACGAGAACAAGCGGCTGGAGCGACTGTTGGCCAGCGAGCGGCAGGCCACAGAAAAGTCCCTGACTTACCAGAGTCAGCTGGAGGAAACCCTGAAGGCCTCCGCTGAGGAGTCGGAGACACAGGTGATGCGTCTGTTTTGTTGGTTGGGTTTTCTCTGGTTTTGTTTTTCCTTTTTTGTTTTTTTGTTTTTTTTTGTTTTTTTGTTTTTTTTTTATTTAGTGCAGTTTTGATATATAGGATTGTTGGGGGAGGATGGAGTGGGGGGGTGTCTGGTGGGGAGATGGTGGTGTGATGTTTGTGTGTTTATCAGGTGGGAGTGTGGGGGATGGATGTGTGTGGAAGTGTGGGGTTTGTGGGGATGGGTGATGTTGTTTTTATCAGGTGGGGTGTCGGGGGAGAGTGGTGAGTTGGTGTTACGTGGGATGGGAGGGGATTCTGGTGGGGAGATGTGGGTGATGTTTGTGTGTTTATCAGGTGGGGGGTGGCGGGGGGAGTCGGTGGGAATGTGTGATGTTTGTGTGTTTATCAGGTGGGGTGGGTGTCTGTGGGGAGATGGGTGATGTTTGTGTGTTTATCAGTTGGGAGGGTGTTGGTATCGGTGGGAATGGTGGTGTGTTTGTGTGTTTATCAGGTGGGGGGTGCTGGTGGAGATGTGGATGATGTTTGTGTGTTTATCAGGTGGGGGTGGGGTGGGTGTGTCTGGTGGGAGATGGTGGTGATGTTTGTGTGTTTATCAGGTGGGGGGGGTGTCTGGTGGGGAGATGGTGGTATTTGTGTTAATAGTGGGGAGTGGATGTTGGGGATGTGGTGATGTTTATTATCATGGGTGGTGTCTGGTGGGGAGATGTGGGTGATGTTTGTGTGTTTATCAGGTGGGGTGGGGAGTGAGTGGTGGTGGGGTGGTGGATGTTTGTGTGTTTATCAGGTGGGATGGGTGTGGGGGAGATGGTGAGTGGGACATGGGGGGGTTGTCTGGTGGGGAGATGGTGGTGATGTTTGTGTGTTTTATCAGGTGGGGGTGGGGAGATGGGAGTGTGTCTGGTGGGGAGATGGTGGTGATGTTTGTGTGTTTATCAGGTGGGGGGTGGGTGTGTGTTGTGGTGGAGTGTGTGGGTGATGTTTGTGTGTTTATCAGGTGGGGGTGGGGGGTTGGTTTCTGGGGGTGTTGTTTGTTTTATCAGGGGTGGGAGTGGTGAGTCTGGTGGGGAGATGGTGGTGATGTTGTGTATATGGTGGTGTGGTGGGTGTCTGGTGTGGAGTGGTGGTGATGTTTGTGTGTTATCAGGGGGTGGGGAGATGGGTGGTGTGGATGGTGGAGTTGTGTTATCAGGTGGGGAGGTGGGGAGTGGATGTGTTCTGTGGGTATAGGTGGGTGAGTGGGGGTGGGATGGGGTGTGTCTGGTGGGGAGATGTGGTGATGTTGTGTATGTTTGTGTGCAGGTGGGGGGTGGGTGTCTGGTGGGGAGATGGTGGTGTGATGTTTGTGTGTTTATCATGGTGGGGGTGGTGTCTGGTGGGGAGATGGGTGTGATGTTGTGTGTTTATCTGGTGGGGAGGAGTGGTGGTGGATGGTGGGGGTGTGTGATTTTGGGTTATGGTGGGGGGTGTGGGGGGGATGGTGGTGATGTTGGTTTATCAGTGGGTGGTGGGGAGTGGTGTGTGTTTTGTGTGTTTATCAGGTGGGGGGTGGGGTGAGTGTCTGGTGGGGAGGTGGTTGGGTGATGGTGTTGTTGTGTGTTTATCAGGTGGGGGGTGTCTGGTGGGAGATGGTGGTGATGTTTGGTGTTTATCATGGTGGGGGTGGTGCTGGTGGGGAGATGGTGGTGGATGTTTGTGTGTTTATCAGGTGGGGGGGGGTGTTGGTGGGGAGTGGTGGTGATGTTTGTGTGTTTATCAGTGGGGGGGGGAGGGGGGATGTGGTGGGGATGTGAGTGATGTTTGTGTGTTTATCAGGTGGGGGTGGGGGGGGGGAAATGGAGGTGTGTCTGGTGGGGAGATGGTGGTGTGATGTTTGTGTGTTTATCAGGTGGGGGGGTGGTGTGGTGGGAGATGGTGTGAGTTTGTGTGTTTATCAGGTGGGGGCAGGTGGGGGGTGGGGAGGATGGAGTGATGTCTGGTGGGGAGATGGTGGTGTGATGTTTGTGTGTTTATCAGGTGGGGGTGGGGAGGATGGAGTGGGGGTCTGGGTGGGAGATGGTGGTGTGATGTTGTGTGTGTTATCAGGTGGGGGGTGGGGAGGATGGAGTGATGTCTGGTGGGGGAGATGGTGGTGATGTTTGTGTGTTTATCAGGTGGGGG
>JAPXFY010000025.1:903318-913318 GCA_030674185.1 Monoplex corrugatus | reverse complement strand
CCAGACTGGTGTAGGGATGAAGTAGGTACACACAACAACTTAGAGGTGAGACCAGACAGGTGTAGGGATGAAGTAGGTACACACAACAACTTAGAGGTGAGACCAGACTGGTGTAGGGATGAAGTAGGTACACACAACAACTTAGAGGTGAGACCAGACTGGTGTAGGGATGAAGTAGGTACACACAACAACTTAGAGGTGAGACCAGACTGGTGTAGGGATGAAGTAGGTACACCCAACAACTTAGAGGTGAGACCAGACTGGTGTAGGGATGAAGTAGGTACACACAACAACTTAGAGGTGAGACCAGACTGGTGTAGGGATGAAGTAGGTACACACAACAACTTAGAGGTGAGACCAGACAGGTGTAGGGATGAAGTAGGTACACCCAACAACTTAGAGGTGAGACCAGACGGGTGTAGGGATGAAGTAGGTATACCCAACAACTTAGAGGTGAGACCAGACGGGCGTAGGGATGAAGTAGGTACCCCGTCATGGGGATACCAGGGGCTCTTTCAGTGTAAACAGTATCCCCACGTTCTGGACATTCTGTGCTAGAAATTTCCTCTTGTCTGTCACTCTGTTTGTTTCTACCTTGTTCCTTTGCTTTCTGTCGTTTCTTCCTATCATTTTCTGCCTTGCTGGTCCATTCACCTGTATGTGTTCTATAAAGTCTTATGCATTTTCTCTTAGGATTGATAATAGGGTACATGTATTCAGTGCATTTTTGGCTCTAGGGAGGTGAGATATGCAGAAGCATATTTAGATAATTTAGGCCTGTTTTTATATGTTTTGGTGTCCTTAGGTATGCTTAAATTTTAATCCCTGTGCGATAAATTGGATGGAGTGGTCAGCGCCAGGGGCATGTCCTCAGATTATTTGCACGAATGCATTGATATGTACTTGATTTTCCTCTTTTTCCTGTTGAAGTTTTGTATGTTTTGAAACGGTTATAGCTCTGATATGGCTCTACGCAGTCAGCTGGGCTTTAAACAGCAATAACAATAACAAAAACGCAGTCGACTGGGCTTTGAAAAAACAACAATAACAATCAAATAGGTAAGACATGGAACTTGCATTCAAACGGTTTGGGTTGTGTGCTGCTTGGTACCTGTCACTGGTGGGTACAGGGTGGATGTCTATGTTACCTGTCACTGGTGGGTACAGGGTGGATGTCTGTCCTGTTACCTGTCACTGGTGGGTACAGGGTGGATGTCTGTCCTGTTACCTGTCACTGGTGGGTACAGGGTGGATGTCTGTCCTGTTACCTGTCACTGGTGGGTACAGGGTGGATGTCTATGTTACCTGTCACTGGTGGGTACAGGGTGGATGTCTGTCCTGTTACCTGTCACTGGTGGGTACAGGGTGGATGTCTGTCCTGTTACCTGTCACTGGTGGGTACAGGGTGGATGTCTGTCCTGTTACCTGTCACTGGTGGGTACAGGGTGGATGTCTGTCCTGTTACCTGTCACTGGTGGGTACAGGGTGGATGTCTGTCCTGTTACCTGTCACTGGTGGGTACAGGGTGGATGTCTGTGTTACCTGTCACTGGTGGGTACAGGGTGGATGTCTGTCCTGTTACCTGTCACTGGTGGGTACAGGGTGGATGTCTGTGTTACCTGTCACTGGTGGGTACAGGGTGGATGTTTTGTCCTGTTACCTGTCACTGGTGGGTACCTGTTACCTGTCACTGGTGGGTACAGGGTGGATGTCTGTCCTGTTACCTGTCACTGGTGGGTACAGGGTGGATGTCTGTCCTGTTACCTGTCACTGGTGGGTACAGGGTGGATGTTTTCCTGTCTGCCTGGTCAACATGTGTGCAGACCTGTTAATGCCTGAACGTCTTCAGTGTGTGTACCAGGCAATCCAAATGTCCGCAAATTCGCGGATATCGCAAAAGGGGGAAAAAAATCCTTGAAAGTATGGAGGACTGGGATCACCGAAACTATTCAAAACATGCCATAAGCGCATGCACGGTTTTACTTTTGCGACTGTCTGCGAGATTTGTACGTCCTCTTTCACAAGCATCACTCTCTGTGTTCCATCAACGCATTGAAATATGAGTATAGGTAGGGACTTTGTTCCACTAAATGCTTCCATCACTGACATCGATGAAGACCTCAAAAATGGCAATGGGACTGGCTGCAGGAAGTGTGCGATGGCAATAAGTTCGCTCGTTTCTTCGAGAAACTGAAGATCGCCGGTAAAGCATACTGCAAACTTTGCTGCTCAGAAATCAGTTACTAGTCCGGCGGTAAACGAGCACTGGTTGATCACCTGAAAGGAAAGCAGCACAACGACAGGCTCAGGACATCAAACGAAAATTTTCGATTGTCAAGTAAGACAAAAGAGAGTGAGGAAAAGTTGATGTAATGACCTGATTGAGTTGATACTGAGGACGGAATGACGCTGGCTGTAAATTACGGCAGAGATGTTTGAGTTGGTGATAACTTCAGATCCAGGTCATCCATAAAAAACTTCACCAGGTATGAAGTATTTATATGTTTTGTTCATTGTTAACAATGTTTGTGCCCTTGTTTTCTTTTATTAAAATACTTGTTTTATCTGTGACCAGAAGGGTTTAAATTTCCCCCAGACCCCCATCAGGGGCTTTACCCCTGGACCTCGCCAGGGGGTCTATGCGGCCCCCTGGACCCCCGGCACTTTTTTTTCCCTTGAAACACATTGTAACTTGAATGGATTGCCTGGTGTACTTATGTAGAACATCAAACACACATGTTAACCCTGTCACTCCCTCACCCTGTCCACCAGCATTCTGCATTGTCAGCCGTGATATCAAAGCTGAAACTTAACCCTTTCATTCCCTCACCCTGTACACCAGCTTTCTGCATTGTCAGCCATGATATCAAAGCTGAAACTTAACCCTTTCATTCTCTCACCCTGTCCACCAGCTTCTTGCAGGATTTGGTGGATGGGGTGAGGGAATGAAAGGGTCAAGTTTTCACAGCTTATGGACAGGCTGCAGAATCGGGAGGGTTAAAGATCCTGTAAGTCACATCAGTGTCTGGTTGGTTATGGAGACAGAGACAGACAGTTGTGTAACAAACTCTATGAGACAGAGACAGACAGTTGTGTAACAAACTCTATGAGACAGACAGACAGTTGTGTAACAAACACTATGAGACAGAGACAGACAGTTGTGTAACAAACTCTATGAGACAGACAGACAGTTGTGTAACAAACTCTATGAGACAGAGACAGACAGTTGTGTAACAAACTCTATGAGACAGACAGACAGTTGTGTAACAAACTCTATGAGACAGAGACAGACAGTTGTGTAACAATCTCTTTGAGACAGACAGACAGTTGTGTAACAAACTCTATGAGACAGAGACAGACAGTTGTGTAACAAACTCTATGAGACAGAGACAGACGGTTGTGTAACAAACTCTATGAGACAGAGACAGACAGTTGTGTAACAAACACTATGAGACAGACAGACAGTTGTGTAACAAACTCTATGAGACAGAGACAGACAGTTGTGTAACAATCTCTTTGAGACAGACAGACAGTTGTGTAACAAACTCTATGAGACAGAGACAGACAGACAGTTGTGTAACAAACACTATGAGACAGAGACAGACAGTTGTGTAACAAACTCTATGAGACAGACAGACAGACAGTTGTGTAACAAACTCTATGAGACAGAGACAGACAGACAGTTGTGTAACAAACTCTATGAGACAGAGACAGACAGTTGTGTAACAAACTCTGTGAGACAGAGACAGACAGACAGTTGTGTAACAATCTCTTTGAGACAGAGACAGACAGACACTTGTGTAACAAACTCTATGAGACAGAGACAGACAGACAGTTGTGTAACAATCTCTTTGAGACAGAGACAGACAGACAGTTGTGTTAACAAACTCCGTGAGACAGAGACAGACAGACAGTTGTGTAACAAACTCTGTGAGACAGAGACAGACAGACAGTTTTGTAACAAACTCTGTGAGACAGAGACAGACAGACAGTTGTGTAACAAATCTCTTTGAGACAGAGACAGACAGACAGTTTGTGTAACAAACTCTTGAGACAGAGACAGACAGTTTTGTAACAAACTCTTGAGACAGAGACAGACAGACAGTTGTGTAACAAACTCTATGAGACAGAGACAGACAGTTGTGTAACAAACTCTGTGAGACAGAGAAACAGACAGTTGTGTAACAAACTCTATGAGACAGAGACAGACAGTTTGTGTAACAAACTCTATGAGACGAACAGACAGACAGTTGTGTAACAAACTCTGTGAGACAGAGACAGACAGACAGTTGTGTAACAAACTCTGTGAGACAGAGACAGAACAGACAGTTTGTAACAAACTCTTGAGACAGAGACAGACAGACAGTTGTGTAACAAACTCTGTGAGACAGAGACAGACAGATTGTGTAACAAACTCTGTGAGACAGAAGACAGACAGAGTTGTGTAACAAACTATGAGACAGACAGACAGACAGTTGTGTAACAAACTCTATGAGACAGACAGACAGACAGTTGTGTAACAAACTCTAAGAGACAGAGACAGACAGTTGTTTGATGAAATCTGTTGGGACAGATCCAGTAACTTGTCCAGGATATTTTGAGATGTATCAGTGTTTGTGAAGGTGTTTGTGGGGGTGTGTTTCAGGAGATGCAGCTTACTGTTGCTGAAGTACCGAGAGGAGATCATCGCGCCAAAGTGGCCAAGGAGCACGGGGAGGAGACGTTGAAAAGTGAACAGGTTTTCCTGAGGTCACAATCTTCTGTTGAAACAGGAGGAGAAACAGCGCATGGAGGACACACTTAGTCAGGAGATCTCTGTTCTACAGACTAAAGCTAGTATGTGGTTCTCTATGTACATTTGCCTGTTTGTCTGTTCTGTCTGTCTGCTGTCTGTCTGTACATATGTCTCTGTCTTCTGTCTGTGTGTGTGATTTTAGAACAGGAGGAGAAACAGCGCATGGAGGACACCTTAGTCAGGAGATCTCTGTTCTACAGCTAAAGCTATTATGTGGTTCTGTATGTACATTTGCCTGTTGTCTGTCTGCTGTCTGTTCTGTACATATGTCTGTCTGTCTGTCTGTGTGATTTAGAACAGGAGGAGAAACAGCGCACAGAGGACATATTAGAAGATCTCTGTTCTACAGGCTAAAGCTAGTATGTGGGTCTGTATGTACATCTGCCTGAATGTCTGTCTGTCTGTGTGTACAGATGTCAGTCGCTGTTCGTGTCTTCTGATGTAGAATTGAAGAGAAAAAGCACACAGAGGATACCCTCAGTTCTACAGCTTGTGTGCGATTTCTGTGTATTCTTCTGTCTGTGTGTCATTTTTTCTGTGTGTCAGTTTGTCTTGTCTGTCTCTGTCAGTCTGATTTTACCCTGTTCTCCATGTTAAGAACAGGAGGAGACTTAACCCTTTGACTCCTGCACCGTATCCACCAACTTCAAATACTTGAAGGAAGCTGGTGGATAGGGTGAGGGAATCAAAAGGTTAAGTTTTTGCTTTGGTAGCATGTTTGACAATGCAGGATGCTGGTGGACAGGGTGCGGGAGTCAGGAAGGTTTAATGTTGCCTTGCTAACTAGGTTGACAATGCAGGATGCTGGTGGACAGGGTGTGGGAGTCAAAGGGTTAAGTTTTTGCTTTGCTAGCATGGTTGACAATGCAGGATGCTGGTGGACAGGGTGCGGGAGTCAAAAGGGTGTTAATGTGTGGAAGACACCTACCTGTGTCAAGTCATCACCATGCTGTGATGTTTTATGTACATGTCTGTTTGTCTTCACCATGTTTTGTGTTTGGCAGTCTGTGGAGGCTTGGTGTTGTTAAGCCATTTGTCTGGTAGATGTCTGTTTGTCTTCACCATGTTTTGTGTTTGGCAGTCTATGGAGGCTTGGTGTTGTTAAGCCATTTGTCTGGTAGATGTCTGTTTGTCTTCACCATGTTTTGTGTTTGGCAGTCTATGGAGGCTTGGTGTTGTTAAGCCATTTGTCTGGTAGATGTCTGTTTGTCTTCACCATGTTTTGTGTTTGGCAGTCTATGGAGGCTTGGTGTTGTTAAGCCATTTGTCTGGTAGATGTCTGTTTGTCTTCACCATGTTTTGTGTTTGGCAGTCTATGGAGGCTTGGTGTTGTTAAGCCATTTGTCTGGTAGATGTCTGTTTGTCTTCACCATGTTTTGTGTTTGGCAGTCTATGGAGGCTTGGTGTTGTTGAGCCATTTGTCTGGTAGATGTTCACCGTATTTTGTATTTGGCAGCATATGGAGGCTTGGTGTTGTTGAGCCATTTGTCTGGTAGATGTTCACCGTATTTTGTATTTGGCAGGATATGGAGGCTTGGTGTTGTTGAGCCATTTGTCTGGTAGATGTTCACCGTATTTTGTATTTGGCAGCATATGGAGGCTTGGTGTTGTTGAGCCATTTGTCTGGTAGTGAAGAGATTGCAGAAGGGACAACAACTAAAAAACACTATAGATTTGGTAAAATGTTTAATGTTAACTAGAGATTTGGGAAAATGTTTAACCTCTTAAGTGCCGTCAGTGTAAAATTTACGGACCTCTCGGAGCCTTCTGTGGTGCCTACAAAGGTAACATTTACAGAGGTAGTTTGACGCACATTTCAGCCTGATGTAAATGGGAGAGAGCACTGACTGATGTTGTCAATGTCAGAGAGGGTTCATATAAGTGAATGGCTTCCCTTCCCTTACATGACTTTTTGACCTATGCAACCCTCACCAGATTGGTTTTATTTATCTGAAAAGAGAAACTGGTTTTCAGCAAAATGCTGACACTAGGACTGTCTTGCAATGCTGCATGTTTTCAGCCTTTGAAAGCATGTGTGTTGAGTCAGGAACTGACTGTAGGATGATTCAGAAGACAAATCTGACACAAGAAGAGGTTGAAAACAGCAGTAGTTACTCGCTGTTGGTATCATTATGATCATGTCGAGCTTGCTCGGATATCCATGACACGTTTCTTCCATCCTTCTCTGTCAGACATTGCAGTAGGTAGTTCATCATACTGACAGCCTGTATCATCAATCAGTTGGTCGATGAAGGTCTTCTTTGGACGTCCTGGTCTTTGTTTGCCGTGATTGGGTCTCCATAGTAGAACATCCCCCACCATTTGCTGCGCCAGCAGTGTCCTGCGAAGCGCAGTGTTTGTTGATGTATTGATTTACCGATTGGTGGGATCTTACCATATAACTCTTTGTTAGTTGGATGTTCTCTCCAGGATTTGTTCAGTGCTGCACGCAGCAGTCGTGTGTATGCTCTATCAATCTTCCTCTCCAATGTCGTTGTTAGGTCCAAGAGATTGAGCCATATGTAAGAACGGACTCCACTGCTGCTCGGAAGAAGTTCCTTTTCAGGTTGTCTGGTAGATTGGATTTCCAGATTTTGTCCAGTTGATTTAATGCGCCCCAGGCATTTCCGAATCTGGTGTTGACGTCTTGTTCTGTGGAGTCAATGTAGCTGCCAAGGTATTTAAAGTCTTGAACTTGTTTGATCGTATCTCCATTGAGACTTCTCATACCTTCTGATGCATCTTGGTTCAGACAGATGAACTCTGTTTTGTTCGCATTGATGTGAACCCCGATCTCCGTTGCTGTTTTTTCGACACTCTGAAGGAGCGACATTGCATCCTTTAGGAAGTCTGCGAGAACAGTCAGGTCATCAGCGTAATCCGCATCTGTTATCTTTACCGCAGGGTAGCGTCTGCTCTTCTGTTTTGTGAGGGTAAAGCCGAGTTTTTTTGTTCTTATCCACTGCTTTTCTCAGCTTATAATCGAGACAGATGATGAAAATGTAGGGGGCAAGTGTATCTCCTTGAAGGACTCCAGCAGTGATGTTGAAGAAGTCTGTGTCTCCGTCAGGGGAGTGAACCATACAGCGGGTATTCTGATACGGCATCATGATGGCGTCTACTGTTTCCTTGGGTAGTCCATATGCAGTTAGAATCTCCTTCATCTTTCCTCGGTGGATCGAATCAAAAGCTTTGGAAAAGTTGATAAATAGGAGAACAGCTGGGAGGTTTTTGGTTTTTATGCCTTCCAATATACGTCTGATGGTGAGTATTTGTCCTGATGTCGATCTGTTTTGGCAAAACCCGTTTTGGTTTTTCCTCAGAACTGGATCTATCTCTGGCCTTGTCCTATTCAGGAGCATTAGGTTGTAGATCTTTGCAGAAATTGCAGTTAATGTGATTCCGCGGTAGTTCTTTGTGATTCCGAGGTCACCTTTTTTGGGGAAAGGAAGCAGGCGTAACGCTCCAACCCAGCGGGTCCCCAGGTGGCGGATAGGGGAATGCCCTGTTATGGGGTAGCTGTGAATATTCAATAAACAGTCCCCGACCAAACCATGGGAGGCCCTTTGGCAAGGCCGAGCACCCATCAGCCACCCTTGCTGGGGTTACAGGGAAACCATGGAGAGCAACATGGCAGATGTGCACATCAGCGGAGGAACTTTGCCTAGTCAACGGTGAAGTACACAAGACGCTGGACAGAGACGCCCAGGGTCACCTAGTTCAGTCAGAGAACTACTGCTCACACTTGTATGGAGTGGCGACCACAAGTGCTTATCTAGCTAAAGAAAGCAATGAAAAAAGAAAGCGGTTGGTATGAAAGTACTAAATTACTACATAAATCGTCTGAAAATACATTTAGTCATGCCTAATGCACCTTTCTGTGTAATTTGATGCATAGATTCCCATAAGTATGGAAGCAACAGATGTTTTAATGTACATGGTAGCGATGCAACGTTTTTCCCTGGCACATGGAAAACACTGGATGTCAAAAAAGGTTGGCACTCAAGGGGTTAATGTTAACTGGAGATTTGGGTAAGTGTTAAATGTTTCATAATGGCTACCTGGCTGAACCTGTCTCTCAGTCACAAAAAAGCTACTTACTGCGTAGCTTTCATTGGCGATCCAGACGACTTCTTCAGCGCAACTGCTGGGTTGAGAACTGGCTTCAGTGCGCACTGCCGTGAGCGAACTCACAACAGTGCGACTGAATAAGTGAGGAGTACACCGATGGCAGGTTGTGTCGGTCCCGGTCACGGTTGAGGGTGGGGTTCCTTGCGGCGATGTAAACTGCCTCCTTTACTCCCCTCTGGAACCATCTTGCTTCTTTGTCGAGAACTTGCACACTGTCCTTTTCAAAGTGGTGTTGGGTGTGGGTCAGATGTTCTCCCACTGGAGAGGACTCACGTTTGTGTTCTTTTAATTCTTTTTAAATGTTTCCATTGTTGTTGTTGTACAAGTGACCTGCCCACTCTTGTCTCACCGTCTGCCTTCCCTGTGTCACAGGCCAGGTGGACAGGTTGAAGGGGGAGCTGGAGAGGGAGAGTGGGGGCCGGGCAGAGATGGAGGCCAAGTACAGAGAGTCGGAGACCTCGCTCAAAAGTATTCAGGCCAAGTCCAAACAACTCATCACCGCTCTACAGCAACGGGTGGAGGAGGGGGAGACCGGCAAGGTGAGAAGGGAGGAGGGGGGTGAGGTGTTTGGTTGTGTGTCTCTTCTCCACGTGTGTATGTTAGTTTTAGGTCGTTGGGGTGGGGTGGGGGGGGGGGGGTAGTTAGGGTGTGTGTGTGTGTCTTGCTGGCATGTGTGTATGTGTTTGGGCAGAAGGTAGTTTTGTGTACATGCAGGAGTGGTGTGTGTGTCATACATGTGAGTGTGTGTGTGTGTGAGTGTGTGTGTGTGTGTGTGTGTGTTACATGCAGATATGTGTGTATGTGATGCATGAGAGTGCACGTGTACGCGTGTCAGTGTGGCACCTATAAGTGGAGGACTATTTGTTATGTCCACAGACACACGTGGAGGCCGAGAACCAGAAACTACGCAGTAAGATCCAGTCACTACAGGTGGACTTGGACAACAGTGAGGCAGTGCAACGTGACTTTGTCAAACTGTCACAGTCACTACAGGTAATCAGTAGTAGTTGTGGTGGTAGTAGTCTTAGTAGTAGTAGTAGTCATCATCAGGTGCCCTGCCGCATGGCATTGGCG
>JAPXFY010000025.1:848318-898318 GCA_030674185.1 Monoplex corrugatus | reverse complement strand
GGAGGAACTGCCTGGCATTTGTAACCGACAATGCCAATGTCATGATTGGGGTCAACAAAGGTGTCATCTCGTTCATCAGAGACAAGCATCCAGAGACCTTCTTGGCCAGATGTGTATGCCATCTCCTTAGTCTGACTGTGAAGAAAGCCATGAAGGAGTCTAGCAAGTTTGACCTTGATGACACAATGCGTCAACTGGCCTGGTATTTCTCCAAGAGCACTGGCAGACAGCAACGCCTGAAGCAGATCCAGAAGGAACTAGGCTTGCCAGAGCACAAGGTTGTTGAGCATGTTCCCACCCGATGGCTCTCTCTTGGGGCTGCCTTGGACAGAGCAGTTGAGCAGTGGAACGCTTTGGACAAATTCTTCAAGGAAGAATGCAGTGTGAAGACATCACATGCTTCAAGTACATCTAGTTCTGACCCACCTATGAGGCAAAAACTCGGGGATTTCTTCCGGCGCAAGACCACCAAATTGTATGTCTTGTTCTATGCAACAGTCTTGGAGGTGTTCAACCAAGTCAACAAACTTGAACAGACCGACAGCGCCAGAATCCATCTGATCAAGAGAGACATGGAACGACTGTACAGACGCCTGCTTGTCAGTTATCTGAAGCCAGCTGCTCTGAACAATGGGGCCCTGATGGATGTGGACTTCAAATCCTCATACAACATGAAGCGTGATGAAGACATCTTCATTGGTAGCACCACCCGAGAACACCTGGACTGTGTGGAAAGTAAGCAGCAGCAGATCTTCATGGAGAATGTGAAGACATTCTACAAGGAGGCATGCAAGTACATGAAAGAGAAGCTGAACCCGGCCGAGGAAACTCTATGGAAACATGCAGAGCTTGCGGATGTGAACCTGCAGAAGTCAGTTCAAGCATCTTCTTTGAAATACTTCTTGAAGAAGTTCCCATGCACTCTGCCACCTAACACAACCCCTGATGAGCTGGAGGGAGAGTTTCTGGAGTACCAGGCAGCAGAACTTCCACCTGTGGTGTTGAACCAGCCATCAGCAGAACTGCAGTGGAAGGAGATTGGTGCCATGAAAGATCACAATGGTGCCACTAGACTGAAACATCTGTCCCAGTTCATGCTGTCAATTCTCCTCATCCCTGTGTCCAACTGTGGGTGTGAGAGAATCTTCAGTCAAGTGCGAAGAAACAAGACTGACTTTTGGGGATCCATAGGGGCAAAGACATTGGATGCTCTCATGGTTCTGAAGTCCAAGAAAGGGGGCCCATGCTACAAAGCAGTGTTCTCTGATGAGCTCTTGAAAAAGTGCAAGTCAGCTACCAAAAGGCAGCACACTGAGCACAGTGCAACAAGCTCTACCGACACAACTCAGTAACTTTCAAAGTGTGCCTTGTTGGCTTCAAATTGTCATTTTGACAATGCAGTTTGTAGCGAAGCAGACATTAGAATTTATGTTTTTTGAGTGAATCATATGTGATTGTGCCTCAGTGGAGACAGACACTGGAACTCATAGTGATCAATATATGTGGAAAACAGACACTTGAACTCAGAATTTGTGATGCATGTGAAAAAAGACATTAGAAGTGATACATGTGAAAATATGTGTTCCTGGAGCCACAAATGACGAGACGAATCTACTTTATAATGAGGTATATAATTCTTTATATTGAATACTATGTTTGAAAAAATACTATAAAAAATTATAAAGGTACTATTGCAGCTAGAAGGGTTGGAGTCTGTGTTGCAGAGTTGATAGACCTGCTATTGATTCTGTATGGATCTGGTGTGTGGTGTTTGCACGAAGTATGATATGACCTTGCTTTATTTTGAATATTCTGTATGGTCTGTGTGTGTGTGTGTGTTGCACGAAGTATGATATGACCTTGCTTTATTTTGAATATTCTGTATGGGTCTGTGTGTGTGTGTGTGTTGCACGAAGTATGATATGACCTTGCTTTATTTTGAATATTCTGTATGGGTCTGTGTGTGTGTGTGTGTTGCACGAAGTATGATATGACCTTGCTTTATTTTGAATATTCTGTATGGGTCTGTGTGTGTGTGTTGCACGAAGTATGATATGACCTTGCTTTATTTTGAATATTCTGTATGGGTCTGTGTGTGCGTGTGTGTGCATACGTAAATGTGCATGCACATTTATGTCAGTGCATGTTTGTGTATGTTTGTGTGTACAAGAAAGAAAGAAAGGGGTCATTAGAGAGTATCAGAAGTGTGGTATGACCTTGCTTCATGGTGAACACTCTGTGTGCCTGTTGTCCAGCATCACTGTCGACACTGCGGCCGCATCTTCTGCTCAGACTGCACTACAAAGTCCGTCAGCAGTGGCCCCGCGGGGCGACCCGCCAAAGTCTGCGACGTCTGTCACACCATTCTGGTCAAGGATGCCACGCCCTACTTCAGCACAGAGCCTCCCGCCACGCCAGATTGATAGCGTCCCACGCCGGTGTGCGCCAAGGTTCTCAGTATAGATCTGCGTCAGTGACTTTTCTCAACAACAAGACTGGAGTCAAGGCCTCCATACACCCACCCACCCACCCCCAGCCTCTCTTTCCAGTTTTTTGGGTCTCTTTCTCTTTTGCCTCAGTCTGTCATCTGCTTTTCAGCATTTTCTACTTCCCCCCCCCCTCCCCCTTCCTTCTACAGCTTTCTCACCACTATTTCCTTTTTGGCCTTTTTTATTGCCTTTTTTTTTTTTTCAGGTTGCCAATTTTGGGGGGGTGATTTTTTTTTTTTTCCCCACTTGTGAAACTACTCAAGACTACTGTGAAATGTTTTATTTGTGATTTGATGGGCCACGTTGAAGTGGGTGGTTATCGTTACTTTTTGTCCGTGTGTACGTTTTTATCTCCCTTCTTGTATCCGCTTGTGATCACCGTTTTAGTAGATGTATGTAGCAACGGTAGATTTGAGACTGACGCAAGGTGGGCCGTGTGTGTTGTGTGTGTGTGTGTGTGTGAACATTTAAAAATGGAAGAGAAAATAAAATGGAAATTGTAGATTGCGTAGTATGGTTGTTTGATCAGTGACAGTGATTTAAAGTAACCATGACACTGGAATTAATTGTTTTTAATAGGATTGGAATGTCTGCTGGGAGGTAGAGAAGGCCTGTTTGATGGAAGACCAGATTTGAATGTTGAAGGTGTGGAAGTTGTGGTTTGTTGTGGAAGCTCTGGTTTGTTTGTGGAAGTGTGGTTTGTTTGTGGAAGCTCTGGTTTGTTTGTGGAAGTTGTGGTTTATGGAAGTTGTGGTTTGTTTGTGGAAGCTCTGGTTTGTGGAAGTTGTGGTTTGTTTGTGGGAGTTCTGGTTTGGTTGTGGAAGCTCTGGTTTGTTTGTGGAAGCTCTGGTTTGTTTGTGGAAGTTGTGGTTTGTTTGTGGAAGTCCTGGTTTGATTCTGGGAGTGTGGAAGTTGTGGTTCAGTTCCCTGTGGACAGGCATTTGTGTCCCACCACCCCCTGCCACAGACTGTGAATAGTGGTCTTGGTGATAGTCTGTTAGACAAGGTGATAAACAGTCCTGTACACAGTGTAGACAGAACACAGGACAAGGAAGACGTCCTCCCTGGAAACATTACCATGTTCTGTAAACAGCGTGCACTTAGAGCTTGTAAAGTACAGAACAAAGAAGTCGTCATCCCTGGGAACATTACCATGTCGTGTAAACAGCGTGCACTTAGAGCTTGTAAAATACAGAACAAAGAAGTCGTCATCCCTGGGAACATTATCACATCCTGTAAACAGTGTGCACTTAGAGCTTGTAAAATACAGGACAAAGAAGTCGTCATCCCTGGGAACATTAACACATCTGTAAACAGCGTGCACTTAGAGCTTGTAAAATACAGAACAAAGAAGTCGTCATCCCTGGGAACATTACCACGTCGTGTAAACAGCGTGCACTTAGAGCTTGTAAATACAGAACAAAGAAGTCGTCATCCCTGGAACATTACCACGTCGTGTAAACAGCGTGCACTTAGAGCTTGTAAAATACAGAACAAAGAAGTTGTCATCCCTGGGAACATTACCACGTCGTGTAAACAGCGTGCACTTAGAGCTTGTAAAATACAGAACAAAGAAGTCGTCATCCCTGGGAACATTACCACGTCGTGTAAACAGCGTGCACTTAGAGCTTGTAAAGTACAGGACAAAGAAGTCGTCATCCCTGGGAACATTACCACGTCGTGTAAACAGCGTGCACTTAGAGCTTGTAAAATACAGAACAAAGAAGTCGTCATCCCTGGGAACATTATCACATCCTGTAAACAGCGTGCACTTAGAGCTTGTAAAATACAGAACAAAGAAGTCGTCATCCCTGGGAACATTACCACATCCTGTAAACAGCGTGCACTTAGAGCTTGTAAAATACAGAACAAAGAAGTCGTCATCCCTGGGAACATTACCACATCCTGTAAACAGCGTGCACTTAGAGCTTGTAAAATACAGAACAAAGAAGTCGTCATCCCTGGGAACATTACCACATCCTGTAAACAGCGTGCACTTAGAGCTTGTAAAATACAGAACAAAGAAGTCGTCATCCCTGGGAACATTACCACATCCTGTAAACAGCGTGCACTTAGAGCTTGTAAAATACAGGACACAGGACAAGGAAGACGACCTCTCTGGGAATGGTCCTTGGAATTAGACAGACAGTGTATACATAAATACAGCAACTTACAATGTGTTACACCAGTGTCATGTAGGGCAAAGTATTAGTGTATACGTAAATACAGCAACTTACAATGCTTTACACCAGTGTCATGTAGGGCAAAGTATTAGTGTATACGTAAATACAGCAACTTGCAATGCTTTACACCAATGTCATGTAGGGCAAAGTATTAGTGTATACGTAAATACAGCAACTTGCAATGCTTTACACCAATGTCATGTAGGGCAAAGTATTAGTGTATACGTAAATACAGCAACTTACAATGCTTTACACCAGTGTCATGTAGGGCAAAGTATTAGTGTATATGTAAATACAGCAACTTGCAATGCTTTACACCAGTGTCATGTAGGGCAAAGTATTAGTGTATACGTAAATACAGCAACTTACAGTGCTTTACACCAGTGTCATGTAGGGCAAAGTATTAGTGTATATGTAAATACAGCAACTTGCAATGCTTTACACCAGTGTCATGTAGGGCAAAGAATTAGACAGTGTATACGTAAATACAGCAACTTACAATGCTTTACACCAGTGTCATGTAGGGCAAAGAATTAGACAGTGTATACATAAATACAGCAACTTGCAATGCTTTACACCAGTGTCATGTAGGGCAAAGTATTAGTCAGTGTATACATAAATACAGCAACTTGCAATGCTTTACACCAGTGTCATGTAGGGCAAAGAATTAGACAGTGTATACATAAATACAGCAACTTGCAATGCTTTACACCAGTGTCATGTAGGGCAAAGTATTAGTCAGTGTATACATAAATACAGCAACTTGCAATGCTTTACACCAGTGTCATGTAGGGCAAAGAATTAGACAGTGTATACGTAAATACAGCAACTTACAATGCTTTACACCAGTGTCATGTAGGGCAAAGAATTAGACAGTGTATACATAAATACAGCAACTTGCAATGCTTTACACCAGTGTCATGTAGGGCAAAGAATTAAGACAGTGTATACATAAATACAGCAACTTGCAATGCTTTACACCAGTGTCATGTAGGGCAAAGAATTAGACAGTGTATACATAAATACAGCAACTTACAATGCTTTACACCAGTGTCATGTAGGGCAAAGAATTAGACAGTGTATACATAAATACAGCAACTTGCAATGCTTTACACCAGTGTCATGTAGGGCAAAGAATTAAGACAGTGTATACATAAATACAGCAACTTACAATGTGTTACACCAGTGTCATGTAGGGCAAAGTATTAGTGTATACATAAATACAGCAACTTGCAATGCTTTACACCAATGTCATGTAGGGCAAAGTATTAGTGTATACATAAATACAGCAACTTGCAGTGCTTTACACCAATGTCATGTAGGGCAAAGTATTAGTGTATACGTAAATACAGCAACTTGCAGTGCTTTACACCAATGTCATGTAGGGCAAAGAATTAGACAGTGTATACGTAAATACAGCAACTTACAATGCTTTACACCAATGTCATGTAGGGCAAAGAATTAGACAGTGTATACGTAAATACAGCAACTTACAATGCTTTACACCAATGTCATGTAGGGCAAAGAATTAGACAGTGTATACATAAATACAGCAACTTACAATGCTTTACACCAGTGTCATTGACCAGTATGGCTGTGTGTGTTATTGTTTACTCCAGTGTTGCTTTGTGTGTGGCTTTGTGTGAGTTGTGTACACTTCATATACATACAGTGCTGTATCTGGGACACAATGTCCTGGAGTAAGAAAATCTATGGGAATTATGCCCTGATCCAACCAAAATAATCAGACATACTCACTGGATGCCTAGGTCACTGAAGTGTGAAGAACTGTTAGTGGAGCATTGTTGGCTCACTACCTCACCTCACCTCCCCTCCCCTCTCTCCCTCACTAGGATCGGCGGTAGGAGTCACGCTCAACGTCATAAGTCTTCTCCAGGTCACACGACTGAGCCATCTGTGGATCCCCAGACCACTGACTTCAGCGATGTTGTTGAAATAGATGTGCTGTCGTCCCTTTCTTCTCCTTGCCTCAACTTTCCCTGCAGGACTGTCGATAGTAGATCTGTTTTGGTGTTTCTGATTGCATGGCTTACATATTTCAGCTTTCTTTTGTTGATCTCTGCTGTATCTGTTTCCATTGTGTTTTGTTGATGATAGGGCCCGTACTCTTAAAGCCAGGACAGGACTGTATACAGCGCCATGTACCTAAGATGTCGGCTTCATTTCTAACCCTTGTAACAGCAGACATCACATCTCTGTTTTCTCAAATAGTTTGACGCAGAATCAATATCACGGCTTCATGTTAGGTAGAATGGTAGCAATTAATACCTCCTAATATTTCATTAGATGTAATGTTGCCTGAAAGGAAGATGACATGACAGATGAATAGAAACAGTTCAAATTGGGACAGATTTGAACTTTGGTTGGCGGATCAGGTGTCTTGCATATGTCTTTCCTGGCATCATAGACTTCAAAATAAATGTTTAGGTCTGTGGCACTGTTTCTGGGGCCGCAATAAGGCTGCAGGCGTATCCCTTTCAGTTTCAGCTGGACCAGAGTATAACTGTAGGGCCCACCCAGTTTCTCCATGTGTGTGCGTGAATATGCGTGGAACCCTTATGTGCCCGACTCTGCTGTCGAATGAAAATCCGTGACCCAGATGTGCTCACCGGATCTGGGGGATCAGATGTGAGGCCTTCAGCTGTGATGGTGCACGCAGACAGATGAAGGAAAGAAAAGAGACGTCCTAAGTTCAAGGCCTGGATACATCACTGTATATATAGATACCTGTTATGAGTGGATGTGATTGTCATGGCCCCCTTGCACCCACCCCACCCCCACAATCACGTGACAGTGGTAGTGTGTAGTTTATGGATCTCTTTCTTCTTCTGTAGCTGTGTACCGTGTTTCAGCTATTACCGTGCTCTTCTTCCATGACATACAGGCATCATGGGGATGTATCGTGTCGTGTACTGCGTCACCCGTGCCACAGTTAGCCCGTGTATTACGTAGATGATTTTATAAACTGTATCGTCTGTATTGTGTTTGTGTATATAGCGCGAGTTAGTTGTGTGTTAATGTTAGTTCAGACTGGTGATCAGTGTGTTGTGTTGTAGGTGACACATGGTGAATGTTAGTACAGACTGGTGATTAGTGTGTTGTGTTGTGTTGTAGGTGATACATGGTGAATGTTAGTACAGACTGGTGATTAGTGTGTTGTGTTGTGTTGTAGGTGACACATGGTGAATGTTAGTACAGACTGGTGATTAGTGTGTTGTGTTGTAGGTGACACATGGTGAATGTTAGTACAGACTGGTGATTAGTGTGTTGTGTTGTGTTGTAGGTGACACATGGTGAATGTTAGTACAGACTGGTGATTAGTGTGTTGTGTTGTGTTGTAGGTGACACATGGTGAATGTTAGTACAGACTGGTGATTAGTGTGTTGTGTTGTGTTGTAGGTGACACATGGTGAATGTTAGTTCAAACTGGTGATTAGTGTGTTGTGTTGTGTTGTAGGTGACACATGGTGAATGTTAGTTCAGACTGGTGATTAGTGTGTTGTGTTGTGTTGTAGGTGATACATGGTGAATGTTAGTACAGACTGGTGATTAGTGTGTTGTGTTGTGTTGTAGGTGACACATGGTGAATGTTAGTACAGACTGGTGATTAGTGTGTTGTGTTGTAGGTGACACATGGTGAATGTTAGTACAGACTGGTGATTAGTGTGTTGTGTTGTGTTGTAGGTGACACATGGTGAATGTTAGTACAGACTGGTGATTAGTGTGTTGTGTTGTGTTGTAGGTGACACATGGTGAATGTTAGTACAGACTGGTGATTAGTGTGTTGTGTTGTGTTGTAGGTGATACATGGTGAATGTTAGTACAGACTGGTGATTAGTGTGTTGTGTTGTAGGTGATACATGGTGAATGTTAGTACAGACTGGTGATTAGTGTGTTGTGTTGTAGGTGACACATGGTGAATGTTAGTACAGACTGGTGATTAGTGTGTTGTGTTGTGTTGTAGGTGACACATGGTGAATGTTAGTACAGACTGGTGATTAGTGTGTTGTGTTGTGTTGTAGGTGACACATGGTGAATGTTAGTACAGACTGGTGATTAGTGTGTTGTGTTGTAGGTGACACATGGTGAATGTTAGTAC
This sequence comes from Monoplex corrugatus, assembly GCA_030674185.1. Classification (NCBI taxonomy): domain Eukaryota; kingdom Metazoa; phylum Mollusca; class Gastropoda; order Littorinimorpha; family Ranellidae; genus Monoplex; species Monoplex corrugatus. The sequence goes on along the minus strand of JAPXFY010000025.1, from coordinate 889,526 downwards.
AGACTGGTGATTAGTGTGTTGTGTTGTAGGTGACACATGGTGAATGTTAGTACAGACTGGTGATTAGTGTGTTGTGTTGTAGGTGACACATGGTGAATGTTAGTACAGACTGGTGATTAGTATGTTGTGTTGTAGGTGACACATGGTGAATGTTAGTACAGACTGGTGATTAGTGTGTTGTGTTGTAGGTGACACATGGTGAATGTTAGTACAGACTGGTGATTAGTGTGTTGTGTTGTAGGTGACACATGGTGAATGTTAGTACAGACTGGTGATTAGTGTGTTGTGTTGTAGGTGACACATGGTGAATGTTAGTACAGACTGGTGATTAGTGTGTTGTGTTGTGTTGTAGGTGACACATGGTGAATGTTAGTACAGACTGGTGATTAGTGTGTTGTGTTGTAGGTGACACATGGTGAATGTTAGTACAGACTGGTGATTAGTGTGTTGTGTTGTAGGTGACACATGGTGAATGTTAGTACAGACTGGTGATTAGTGTGTTGTGTTGTGTTGTAGGTGACACATGGTGAATGTTAGTACAGACTGGTGATTAGTGTGTTGTGTTGTAGGTGACACATGGTGAATGTTAGTACAGACTGGTGATTAGTGTGTTGTGTTGTGTTGTAGGTGACACATGGTGAATGTTAGTTCAGACTGGTGATTAGTGTGTTGTGTTGTAGGTGACACATGGTGAATGTTAGTACAGACTGGTGATTAGTGTGTTGTGTTGTAGGTGACACATGGTGAATGTTAGTACAGACTGGTGATTAGTGTGTTGTGTTGTGTTGTAGGTGACACATGGTGAATGTTAGTACAGACTGGTGATTAGTGTGTTGTGTTGTGTTGTAGGTGACACATGGTGAATGTTAGTACAGACTGGTGATTAGTGTGTTGTGTTGTAGGTGACACATGGTGAATGTTAGTACAGACTGGTGATTAGTGTGTTGTGTTGTGTTGTAGGTGACACATGGTGAATGTTAGTACAGACTGGTGATTAGTGTGTTGTGTTGTAGGTGATACATGGTGAATGTTAGTACAGACTGGTGATTAGTGTGTTGTGTTGTAGGTGACACATGGTGAATGTTGTACAGACTGGTGATTAGTGTGGTTGTGTTGTGTTGTAGGTGACACATGGTGAATGTTAGTACAGACTGGTGATTAGTGTTGTTGTGTTGTAGGTGAACACATGGTGAATGTTAGTACAGACTGGTGATTAGTGTTGTGTTGTGTTGTAGGTGACACATGGTGAATGTTAGTACAGACTGGTGATTAGTGTGTTGTGTTGTAGGTGACACATGGTGAATGTTAGTACAGACTGGTGATTAGTGTGTTGTGTTGTAGGTGACACATGGTGAATGTTAGTTCAGACTGGTGATTAACAAAGCATAAACTTAACCCTCTGACTCCTTCACCCTATCCACCGGCTTCCTGCAGGAAGCTGGTGGATAGGGTGGGGGAGTCAGAGGGTTAATGTTTTTTGCAGTTGGTTATAAGGTGCGGGAGTCAAAGGGTTAACCCTTTCTCTCCTACACCGTGTTCACCAGAGTCCTGAAGGTGGTATTCCTGCAGCAAGTAGCTAGATAGAGTAAAGAAGTGAAAAGCTTAGTGTAAATCTGTTGGACATCTCTTGCTTGGCTTGTTGTCGTGGGTGTCGCCTTCTTCGCCCTTCACCTTCTTCCCTCAGTGTGCAGGAGAAAGACGTGTGTATGGATGTTTGACCTTCACCATGTGGGTGTGTGATGTGGAGGAGAAAGACATGTGTATGGATGTTTGACCTTCACCATGTGGGTGTGTGATGTGGAGGAGAAAGACATGTGTATGGATGTTTGACCTTCACCATGTGGGTGTGTGATTGGAGGAGAAAGACGTGTGTATGGATGTTTGACCTTCACCTTGTGGGTGTGGAGGAGAAAGACATGTGTATGGATGTTTGACCTTCACCATGTGGGTGTGTAGTGTGGAGGAGAAAGACGTGTGTATGGATGTTTGACCTTCACCTTGTGGGTGTGGAGGAGAAAGACATGTGTATGGATGTTTGACCTTCACCTTGTGGGTGTGTAGTGTGGAGGAGAAAGACGTGTGTATGGATGTTTGACCTTCACCATGTGGGTGTGTAGTGTGGAGGAGAAAGACGTGTGTATGGATGTTTGACCTTCACCTTGTGGGTGTGTAGTGTGGAGGAGAAAGACGTGTGTATGGATGTTTGACCTTCACCTTGTGGGTCTGTAGTGTGGAGGAGAAAGGCGTGTGTATGGATGTTTGACCTTCACCTTGTGGGTGTGTAGTGTGGAGGAGAAAGACGTGTGTATGGATGTTTGACCTTCACCATGTGGGTGTGTGGTGTGGAGAAGAACGACATGTGTATGGATGTTTGACCTTCACCATGTGGGTGTGTGATGTGGAGGAGAAAGACATGTGTATGGATGTTTGACCTTCACCATGTGGGTGTGTGGTGTGGAGAAGAAAGACATGTGTATGGATGTTTGACCTTCACCATGTGGGTGTGTGATGTGGAGAAGAAAGACGTGTGTATGGATGTTTGACCTTCACCTTGTGGGTGTGTGATGTGGAGAAGAAAGACGTGTGTATGGATGTTTGACCTTCACCTTGTGGTGTGTAGTGTGGAGGAGAAAGACGTGTGTATGGATGTTTGACCTTCACCTTGTGGGTGTGTGATGTGGAGGAGAAAGATGTGTGTATGGATGTTTGACCTTCACCATGTGGGTGTGTGGTGTGGAGAAGAAAGACATGTGTATGGATGTTTGACCTTCACCTTGTGGGTGTGTTGATGTGGAGGAGAAAGACGTGTGTATGGATGTTTGACCTTCACCATGTGGGTCTGTAGTGTGGAGGAGAAAGACGTGTGTATGGATGTTTGACCTTCACCTTGTGGGTGTGTAGTGTGGAGGAGAAAGACGTGTGTATGGATGTTTGACCTTCACCTTGTGGGTCTGTAATAGACTGGACGTGGATGGTTTGGACAGGGGGTTAACGTCTTTCACTTCCTGCCCTGTCTACCAGCTTTGTCCTGCTGTCAGTTGGTGGATAGGGTGAAGGAAGGAAACTGGAAGGATTCACTCTTTGATTCCCTCACCCTGTCCATAAGCTGCAAAAACTGAACCCTTTCACTCCTTGGGGAGTAGGGTGAGGGAACTAGAGGGTTAACTGTCCATCATTCATTTAGGAGTGTCTGGTGTTGGACACGGCCGGTGTTGTTACAGGTTTGTGACGGTGTGTGTCTGACATTTGATATGAAATTAGACTTGTTAGGATCATTGACACATTTGATGCGATGCCAGCAAGACAAATAAAGTCTTGATGTAGGAACAATGGACAGTACTAGCCAGACGATCCTGTAGACAAAGTCTGAACAATGGACAGTACTATTTGGAGTTCCTGTAAACAAAGTCTGAACAATGGACAGTACTAGTTGGACGTTCCTGTAAACAGTCTGAACAATGGACAGTAGTGGTTGGACGTTCCTGTAAACAAAGTCTGAACAATGGACAGTACTAGTTGGACGTTCCTGTAAACAAAGTCTGAACAATGAACAGTAGTGGTTGGACGTTCCTGTAGACAAAGTCTGAACAATGGACAGTAGTGGTTGGACGTTCCTGTAGACAAAGTCTGAACAAAGGACAGTATGTTGGACGTCCTGTAGACAAAGTTCGACAATGGCATGTGCTTTAGAAAGTCTGAGGACATACCAGTTTGTATGATTTTCACATCTGGTAACTGGACGTGGAATGGTGTTTGATATGTCAGACATGACCAGCTGTCCTGATGTCTCCAAGCCATCAAGACATTGGCTCATGTTTTTCTCTTTGATCCATGGCTTGGGCTGGTAACTGTCACGTTGGTTCATGTCAGTCAGGATCTCACTTCTTCATATACTGTCGGTGTTGTGGCGGTACAGGATTTGGTTGTGTATCGTCAGACTCCTACCATGTTGCAGAGAAACGAGAGATGATGGAATCAGTGTTTGAATTGTGATAATGAAATCAGATCTTGCTTGTTTGATGTTCGTGTTTTTGTCCGTGTGTCAGTGACGCTTTCAAGTTTGAACGGTGATGATGATAAGTCAGGTCTTGCCGGTTTGATGTCTGTGTTTGTTTAACCCTTTCTATCCCTTGCCCTGTCCACCGTTATCCTGCAGAATCAGTGGATCGGGATGAGGGGGATGTAAGGATTTGTGATGTGGATGATGACGTGTGGGTTGGATTGATGTGTGTGAAAACCTGGTGTGGGGGTTTGACATGAAGGGGTTTTATTGTTGTTGTTATTGGGTGTCTGTGTTTTAAGGTAGAACATTTTAATGTCGGGCGATGATACGAAGATATTGTTGGTTCGTGTCTGTGTTGTGTTATGTGACGACAGTGAAATAAGAGTTAACTTCGCACAAGCCAAGTCAAAAACCCTGTCTTGGGGATTTTTGATTTGATAAGTACACTAGTTACACAGGAATTTTAGAAAAAGTCTCAATTTTCACTTTGTGTACACCAAACACCACCACCCCCACCCCCACCCCCACCCCCCCCCCACCTCCACCCCAGATATAACAGATTTTTTATTTGTAAATACAAGAGTTAATAGAGGTATTTTAAAAAAAATCCTGTTGGTTTTCGTGTCCTTGTTTGAGATGATGGTGTTGAAGTAAGATATTGTAATGTTTCCATCAGTGGTGTTGAAGTAAGACATTGTAATGTTTCCATCAGTGGTGTTGAAGTAAGACATTGTAATGTTTCCATCAGTGGTGTTGAAGTAAGATATTGTAATGTTTCCATCAGTGGTGTTGAAGTAAGACATTGTAATGTTTCCATCAGTGGTGTTGAAGTAAGATATTGTAATGTTTCCATCAGTGGTGTTGATATAAGATTTGTAATTTTAATCAGGTTAATAAGAGTTTGTAATTTTCCATCAGTGGTTTGAAGTACGTTTGAATGTTTATCGTGTGTTGAAGTAAGATATTGTAATGTTTCCATCAGTGGTGTTGAAGTAAGATATTGTAATGTTTCCATCAGTGGTGGATGCTGTGCTGATTTTCATGGCAGGAAAAATGATGTGTCAGGTGGAAATGTTGTATCAGAAATTTAGATGGTGGAATCAGAATTTTAGATGGTGGAAATATTGTATCAGAAATTTAGATGATGGAAATGTTTGTATCAGAAAATTTAGATGGGAATTTTGTATCAGGAATTAGATGGTGGAAATGATGTGTCAGGAATATAGATGGTGGAAATTTGTATCAGAATTTAATGGTGGAAATGATGTGTCAGGAATGTAGATGGTGGAATGACTGGAGACAGATTGTGAAAGACTGACACCATTGTATTTATCTAGACATATGGCAGATCATGTCTTGCTGTGCTGGGCGTGACATTGTGAGTGTATTTTGGTTCCACCAGCGACTCAAGGCGTATGAATGGTCATGATGGAGTGTGTTTTGGTTCCACCAGCCGATCTGAAGGCGTATGAATGGTCATGATGGAGTGTATTTTGGTTCCACCAGCCGACTCAAGGCGTATGAATGGTCATGATGGAGTGTGTTTTGGTTCCACCAGCCGACTCAAGGCGTATGAATGGTCATGATGAGTGTATTTTTTCCACCAGAATCAAGGCGGTAAGGTCCCTGTGATGGTGTGTGTGTTTGGTTCCACCATCGTCAGGCGTATGGACGGTCCATGTTTGAATATCGTTTTGGTTAACCACAATGAGACTCAAGGAGGTTATGAAATGGTGATGATGGAGTGTGTTTTGGTGTTCACCCAAGTTGCGACTCAATGGAAGTCAGAGTTGAATGGATACATGATGTTTTATATGAAGAAGGGGGTAGGTCTGTGATGTCGAGTGTGGTGTATACAGTGGTGTTGTCAAATTCAAAAGAGAGGTGGATGGACGTGTCGATGTGTAATATCGTTTTTGTACAAGATGAGAGAAATGATACAGAAGTGAAGTTTTATGGGTTAATTTAAAAGAAGGAAGGATGGATGAGAATGTCAGATGTGAAGTGTATACAGTGGTGTTGTACAAGTATGAAAAAAAAGGATGGATGGAATGTCAGAATGTGAAGTGTATACAGTGGTGTTGTACAAGTATGAAAAAGTAAGGATGGATGGGAATGTCAGAGTGTGAAGTGTATACAGTGGTGTTGTACAAGTATGAAAGACCTAAGGACGGATGGAATGTCAGAGTGTGAAGTGTATACAGTGGTGTTGTACAAGTATGAAAAGACCTAAGGATGGATGGAATGTCAGAATGTGAAGTGTACGCCATGTTATTGTACAAGCATGGAAAGAAATAGCGTTGAGATGGACAGAAAGTTAATGTGTAACAATATCAAGGTCGTACTTACATTGTTCTCACAAAAAATGAAACACATAGTGATTGTATCATTAATATAAACAGTGCCAATATATATATATCTTACAAAAATATTGCTTCGTTGATCAGCCAGAGAACATTTATCGTGATGAGCATATTTCTTTTTTCACACAAATTTCTGGACTGAGTTGGTTTTTTTGGGGGGGGGGGGGGGGGGGGGGCAGAGAAAAATTACAGCGAGAAAAATTCTGTAAAGTTCATTCGTTTCTAAAGTGTTTTATGATATTTTCAATAGAGTTTGGAGGGGGTGTAGAGAATATTTGGCTATGCCACATGGGAGGTAGTAAACTTGGATCATTTCACACTGTGGTATGTTTGGGATGGTGGCGAATCTTTTCTGTTCTTGGTCGTTTGCATGAAATCGTCGCGTACAGTAGTTACCTGTTGTTGGCGAGAATGATGTCACATTGTAAATGGTCAAGTGTAGAAATAACTGTCATGCTGTGGTGTTTGACATAAATTGTGAAATGGTGGAGGTAGCTTTGGTGTTTGAGACAAATTGTGAAATGGTGGAGATAGCCGTGGTGTTGGATACAAATTGTAAACTGCAAAATGGAGCTTTGATCATCAACACAGATCGTGTGGTGGAACAGACTTCAGCTTGCCCAGAAAATCATCTGCAAGAAAAACTAACGCAAACTACAGACACGAAAGGCATGTTGACTGTTTTGGGTAGGAGATGCTCAATTCATATTGGTGTATGCTTGGTCAGTTTTTGGTTGTTTGATTTTTGTAGTCATTGGTGTTATCTGAGCATAGCCACTGTTTTTTTTTGCACTTGTGAAATTGTGATAAATATCAACATTGGCATGAAACAAAAGTGCATTCATCGTCTTGGCAGTTGATTACCTGATAATAATGTCATATTCTCCATTGATATTGTCAACCTGTGGTGCAGAAGTGTTCCAGCCTTCAAACCTGTTTGGACTACTTAAGTTTTATGATGTAACATGGCAAACATTGTGACTTTGCTCTGCGAAAGAAAGTGTCATACATTTTCTGTAATTGTGGTTGATGTTTGTACATTGGGTGGGTGGGTGGGGGAGGTGTCACTGGATGCATTTGCGACGTTAGTTATTGTTCATGCGTGCGTGTGTGTCCATGAAAGCTCAGGTGTCACAAGCATTCATTGACTAGTCACAAACTGAAGAAAGGGGATATGTTATTTATGGCTTGACCTTGTTTTTTCAGTTGTAGGATTTTGTGATAATATTATCGTACAAAGAGCAGAACCACAGTGGGTAGTCGATAGGAGTGCCATTGCTAACATTCGTGTCCTTTGTTGTATTAAGATTTGTCAGTGTTAATGTCCTTTGTTGTGTCCATATTTATCAGCGTTGATATCCTTTGTTGTGTCCATATTTATCAGCGTTGATATCCTTTGTTGTGTCCATATTTATCAGCGTTGATATCCTTTGTTGTGTCCATATTTATCAGCGTTGATATCCTTTGTTGTGTCCATATTTATCAGCGTTGATATCCTTTGTTGTGTCCATATTTATCAGCGTTGATGTCCTTTGTTGTGTCCATATTTATCAGCGTTGATGTCCTTTGTTGTGTCCATATTTATCAGCGTTGATATCCTTTGTTGTGTCCATATTTATCAGCGTTGATATCCTTTGTTGTGTCCATATTTATCAGCGTTGATATCCTTTGTTGTGTCCATATTTATCAGCGTTAATGTCCTTTGTTGTGTCCATATTTATCAGCGTTGATATCCTTTGTTGTGTCCATATTTATCAGCGTTGATATCCTTTGTTGTGTCCATATTTATCAGCGTTAATGTCCTTTGTTGTATTGACATTTTCGTGTTCATGTCCTTGCTTGTATCGATATATGTCAGTGTTAATGTCCTTTGTTGTGTCCATATTTAATCAGTGTTAATATTCTTTGTTGTATCAATATTTGTCAATGTTAATGTCCTTTGTTGTGTCCATATTAATCAGTGTTAATATTCTTTGTTTTATCGATATTTGTCAATGTTAATGTCTTTTGTTGTATCAATATTTGTCAATGTTAATGTCCTTTGTTGTATCAGTATTTGTCAATGTTAATGTCCTTGGTTGTATCAGTATTTGTCAATGTTAATGTCCTTTGTTGTATCAGTATTTGTCAATGTTAATGTCCTTGGTTGTATCAGTATTTGTCATGTTAATGTCCTTTGTTGTATCAGTATTTGTCAATGTTAATGTCCTTGGTTGTATCAGTATTTGTTAATGTCCTTTGTTGTGTCAATATTTGTCAGTGTTAATGTGCTTGGTTGTATCAGTATTTGTTAATGTCCTTTCTTGTGTTGGTATTTGTCAGTGTTAGTGTCCTTTGTTGTATCGATATTTGTCAGTGTTAGTGTCCTTTGTTGTGTCAATATTTGTCAGTGTTAATGTCCTTTGTTGTGTCAATATTTGTCAGTGTTAGTGTCCTTTGTTGTATCGATATTTGTCAGTGTTAGTGTCCTTTGTTGTATCAATATTTGTCAGTGTTAATGTCCTTTGTTGTGTCGATATTTGTCAGTGTTAATGTCCTTTGTTGTATCAATATTTGTCAGTGTTAATGTCCTTTGTTGTATCAATATTTGTCAGTGTTAGTGTCCTTTGTTGTGTTGATATTTGTCAGTGTTAATGTCCTTTGTTGTATCAATATTTGTCAGTGTTAATGTCCTTTGTTGTATCAATATTTGTCAGTGTTAATGTCCTTTGTTGTATCAATATTTGTCAGTGTTAATGTCCTTTGTTGTGTTGATATTTGTCAGTGTTAATGTCCTTTGTTGTATCAATATTTGTCAGTGTTAATGTCCTTTGTTGTATCAATATTTGTCAGTGTTAATGTCCTTTGTTGTATCAATATTTGTCAGTGTTAGTGTCCTTTGTTGTGTTGATATTTGTCAGTGTTAATGTCCTTTGTTGTATCAATATTTGTCAGTGTTAATGTCCTTTGTTGTGTTGATATTTGTCAGTGTTAATGTCCTTTGTTGTGTTGATATTTGTCAGTGTTAATGTCCTTTGTTGTGTTGATATTTGTCAGTGTTAATGTCCTTTGTTGTGTTGATATTTGTCAGTGTTAATGTCCTTTGTTGTGTCGATATTTGTCAGTGTTAATGTCCTTTGTTGTATCAATATTTGTCAGTGTTAATGTCCTTTGTGTGTTGATATTTGTCAGTGTTAATGTCCTTTGGTTGTATCAATATTTGTCAGTGTTAGTGTCCTTTGTTGTGTTGATATTTGTCAGTGTTAATGTCCTTTGTTGTATCAATATTTGTCAGTGTTAGTGTCCTTTGTTGTGTTGATATTTGTCAGTGTTAATGTCCTTTGTTGTGTTGATATTTGTCAGTGTTAATGTCCTTTGTTGTGTTGATATTTGTCAGTGTTAATGTCCTTTGTTGTGTCCATATTTGTCAGTGTTAATGTCCTTTGTTGTGTTGGTATTTGTCAGTGTTAATGTCCTTTGTTGTGTTGATATTTGTCAGTGTTAATGTCCTTTGTTGTGTTGGTATTTGTCAGTGTTAATGTCCTTTGTTGTGTCAATATTTGTCAGTGTTAGTGTCCTTTGTTGTGTCAATGTTAGTGTACTTGGTTGTATTGATATTTGTCAGTGTTAGTGTCCTTTGTTGTGTCGATATTTGTCAGTGTTAATGTCCTTTGTTGTGTCAGTGTTAGTGTACTTGGTTGTATTGATGTTGTTAATGTCTTCTGTTGTGTCGATATGTCCTTGGTTGTATCGATATTTGTTAATGTCCTTTCTTGTGTTGATATTTGTCAGTGTTGAGTTGAAATTTGTCAGTGTTAATGTCCTTTCTTGTGTTGATATTTGTCAGTGTTGAGTTGAAATTTGTCAGTGTTAATGCCCTTGTTTGTTAGTGTCTTTGTTTATCAGTAAATGTCCTTGTTTGACAGTGTGTCTTTATTTGTCAGTGTAAGCATGTTGGTTGTATATATCGATACATGTCAGTGTCAGGATCATTGATTGTTTGTACTGATATTCATTACCATTGGTTGTACAGACAGTGCTTGTTTATTTATTTCCATTTTTACTGTGTGCTCGTCAGTGTGTTCATCAGTGGGCAACTTGGAAGTTTTACGGTGTGTGTGAGTGTGTGAGACAGAGAGAATAGAGAGAGAGAGAGTATGTGTGTGTGCCTATGATATCTACATATATATATATATATATCTTGATGTGCATTAAAGTGTGTTCCTGTTTTTAGAAAGTATGTTTTATGCACATGGAACATGTCACTTGCGAGTCATTTATCTCTTATGAATAAAATTCATGCTTCAATTATGGAACTGGCTTTTTGTGTGTGTGTGTATGTGTGTGTGAGTGTCCATAAGCTCTGTGATGTTGATGATATTGGTCATTCTTTTTGTTTCGTTTGCCATCCACATGGTCAGGACACAAAGCAATGAAGTTGATCACACACACACATCTCCATGCCATCTACATGGGCAGTACACAAAGCAATGAAGTTAATCACACACACACATCTCCATGCCATCAACATGGTCAGTACACAAAGCAATGAAGTTGATCACACACACACATGCCATCAACATGGGCAGTACACAAAGCAATGAAGTTGATCACACACACACACACATGCCATCAACATGGGCAGTACACAAAGCAATGAAGTTGATCACACACACCCATGCCATCTACATGGGCAGTACACAAAGCAATGAAGTTGATCACACACACACACACCCATGCCATCTACATGGGCAGTACACAAAGCAATGAAGTTGATCACACACACACATCTCCATACCATCAACATGGTCAGTACACAAAGCAATGAAGTTGATCACACACACACACACCCCCATACCATCAACATGGGCAGTACACAAAGCAATGAAGTTGATCATACACATCTCCATGCCATCTACATGGGCAGTACACAAAGCAATGAAGTTGATCACACACACACATACCATCTACATGGTCAGTACACAAAGCAATGAAGTTGATCACACACACATCTTCATACCATCAACATGGGCAGTACACAAAGCAATGAAGTTGATCACACACACACACACATCTCCATGCCATCTACATGGTCAGTACACAAAGCAATGAAGTTGATCACACACACACACACACACCCATGCCATCAACATGGTCAGTACACAAAGCAATGAAGTTGATCACACACACACATCAACATGGTCAGTACACAAAGCAATGAAGTTGATCACACACACACACACACATCTCCATACCATCAACATGGGCAGTACACAAAGCAATGAAGTTGATCACACACACACATCAACATGGGCAGTACACAAAGCAATGAAGTTGATCACACACACACATCAACATGGTCAGTACACAAAGCAATGAAGTTGATCATACACACACACATCTCCATACCATCAACATGGTCAGGACACAAAGCAATGAAGTTGATCACACACACACATCAACATGGGCAGTACACAAAGCAATGAAGTTGATCATACACACACACATCTCCATACCATCAACATGGGCAGTACACAAAGCAATGAAGTTGATCACACACACATCTCCATACCATCAACATGGTCAGTACACAAAGCAATGAAGTTGATCACACACACACATCAACATGGGCAGTACACAAAGCAGTGAAGTTGATCATACACACACACATCTCCATACCATCTACATGGGCAGTACACAAAGCAATGAAGTTGATCACACACACACATCTCCATGCCATCTACATGGTCAGTACACAAAGCAATGAAGTTGATCACACACACACATCTCCATACCATCTACATGGGCAGTACACAAAGCAATGAAGTTGATCACCACACACATCTCCATGCCATCAACATGGGCAGTACACAAAGCAATGAAGTTGATCACACACACACATCTCCATACCATCTACATGGGCAGTACACAAAGCAATGAAGTTGATCACACACACACACATCTCCATGCCATCTACATGGTCAGGACACAAAGCAATGAAGTTGATCACACACACACCCTCCTCCAATTCCCGTCAACTGGCCTGGACCTTGGTGGTCAGAGGAGTTGTCTGTGGCTGTGATCCTGTGTCTTGAGGATAGTTCTGGTTGTTTGGTCCCTTTTTTATTCACTGGACGAGGCGGCAGGTAAGTTTTTAGTCCTCTTTTTATTATCCGTTGTTTGGTGTTTGTGGTCTGTTTGTGATCGTGCATTCGCGCTTGACAAAGGCCGGTTGGCCGAAAATTTGCGCTTGTTTTGTCTTGTTTGTCTAATACGCGCTTACATTGGTTTTCTTGTTCTTCTGGTTCCTGTTTGCTTGGGCGCGGGCAGTCGCACTTGTTTTAGATCTGGTTGTTGTGTGTATAGAGGGTAGATCTGGTTGTTGTGTGTAGAGAGGGTAGATCTGGTTGTTGTGTGTAGAGAGGGTAGATCTGGTTGTTGTTTGTAGAGAGGGTAGATCTGGTTGTTGTGTGTGTAGAGGGTAGATCTGGTTGTTGTGTTGTAGAGAGGGTAGATCTGGTTGTTGTGTGTAGAGAGGATAGATCTGGTTGTATGTAGAGAGGGTAGATCTGGTTGTTGTGTGTAGAGAGGGTAGATCTGGTTGTTGTGTGTAGAGAGGATAGATCTGGTTGTTGTGTGTAGAAGGGTAGATCTGGTTGTTGTGTGTAGAGAGGGTAGATCTGGTTGTTGTGTGTAGAAGAGGGTAGATCTGGTTGTTGTGTGTAGAGAGGTAGATCTGGTTGTTGTGTGTAGAGAGGGTAATCTGGTTGTTGTGTGTAGAGAGGATAGATTGGTTGTTGTGTGTAAGAGGGTAGATTGGTTGTTGTGTGTAGAGAGGATAGATCTGGTTGTTGTGTGTAAGAGGATAGATCTGGTTGTTGTGTGTAACAGGTAGATCTGGTTGTTGTGGTGTAGAGAGGATAGATCTGGTTGTTGTGTGTAGAGAGGGTAGATCTTGGTTGTTGTGTGTAGAAGGGTAGATCTGGTTGTTGTGTGTAGAGAGGGTAGATCTGGTTGTTGTGTGTAGAGAGGGTAGATCTGGTTGTTGTGTGTAAAGAGGGTAGATCTGGTTGTTGTGTGTAGAGAGGGTAGATCTGGTTGTTGTGTGTAGAAAGAGTAGCTCTGGTTTTCTGTGGTGTTTTTTAGCTGCGTACGCGTTGAGATAGTTACAGCCCTGACATGGCTTTGCGCAGTGGGCTGTGCGTGTTGACAAAAATAACAAGAACGATGTTGGCTGTGTTGCTTTTTCCACGGATCCTCTTCTGGTGTGTTTCTGGTCTTCGTAGTTGTGTACCTCATGGTGTGCAGGGTGAGTTAATGGTGGTGTTATTCGTGACAAAGGACTGCCATGTTTGGGGCTATAGTAGGTCAGTCCTAACAAATTGACTGACCCCCTTTCACACCCCATCAATTAGGATGTAAGCGCACTCTGGTGTCGGTGGATTTGAGGGCTTTTACGGTACACAGCTGTTATCGACGTACTACGAAATACGTTATGACGTCAGTAAGGAGCGTTATTTATGTCCATTTCCATCACGATTATATTGATTTCAGTTTGATGTCTAATGCTATTACTAATGATAATAACAACAGCAACATTGATAATAAAATGATGAATAATTTGATAATGATAATCATGAATATTTGTAATGCTACTGTCTAAACTCATTTAGACTCATTTTGCATCACACACTTATGAGACACAGAGTATAATATGCACAGAGGTACTGATCAATATAATACAATACAATATTTTATTTATATAGCGCAAAATCTTGATAAAATCAAATCTAAGCGCTAAAACAGACACACACGCACGCACGCACACACATGCACGCACGCACGCACGCACGCGCGCACACACACACACACACACACACACACACACACACACACACACACACACACACACACACACACGGCTATAAATGGGGAGAAAGAATAAAAGCAATGGAAAATTATAGAGAGCATATTATATACAATTATATATTACAATGCGATTCCCCTCCGAGTGGAGACAGGCTGCAGAGGGGATTGAGTGAGGTCAGGATTTTATGCAGAGGAGAAAAGGTGAGTTTTGAGAGCGGACTTGAAGGAGACAAAAGTAGGTTGCTGACGGACTGAGAGAGGAAGTTTGTTCCAGGAAAGTGGACCAGAAACAGAGAAGGCTCGTGGACCATAGGTATTGAGCTTAGTGCCAGGAGAGGAGATATGTGGTCAGCTTTTTTCTTTTTGAGTACAAGGCGTGCAGCATTGTTTTGAATGCGCTGTAGGATGTGAGTGGTGGAGGCAGGAAGACCAGACAGGAGTGAATTGCAAAAGTCAATGTGAGACATTATGAAGGAGAGAACGAGTTTTGCAGTTGTTTCGACAGAGAGATACTTCCTGATCAGGCTTATTCGATGGAGGTGATAGTAGCAGGATCTGGCAGTTTGAGAAACAAAGTTGTTCATGGAGAGGGTAGAGTCAATGCAGACACCAAGGTTTTTAGCTGAATCAGAAATTGGAACTGATGTGTTACATAATGGGAGAGAAAGAGGAGGCAACTGAGAAAGTTTCTGATGGGTGCCAATGAGGATAGCTTCTGTCTTGTCGTCATTAAGCTGAAGTTTATTGAACGTCATCCAGTTCTTAATGTCCGAGTAACATTCAGTGGTGCGAGTCAACAGGCGCTGTATATTGTCAGGTGAGTCACTGTCTTGAAGTTGGGTGTCATCAGCATAGAAGTGGTGTTTTATAGAACAGGGCCATGGACAGATCCTTGTGGAACACCATAGGTCAGGTATGCAGGTTGAGAGTACGTGCCATTAATGAGAACAGTTTGTTTTCTGTTTGATAGATATGAAGTGAACCAGGAGAGAGCAATGTCAGATATGCCAAAAGTATAATGAAGTCTAGAAAGGAGAATACCATGATCAATGGTATCAAAGGTTACAGACACACACACACACACACACACACACACACACACACACACACACACACACACACACACACACACACACACACACACACACACACACACACACACATATATATATATTATGTACATACATATATAATAGCCAGCAGAATCGGCCAAGCCAAAACAGCATTCAAGAAGATGACAAGCATTCTTACCAACAAATGCCTGTCAATCAAGAAGAGAATTCTTGAATGTTATATAGAACCAATACTGTTGTACTGATGCGAGGCGTGGACAGTCAACAAACAAAGCCAGAACAAGATTGATGCAGCCGAGATGTGGTTTCTAAGAAGAATGTTGAGAGTTCCATGGACAGCAAAGAAAACAAATGAGACAGTCTTGATGGAGCCAGACATAGGTAGATCACTCATAAGGAAGATTAGGAAAAGACAGGTAACATTTATAGGCCATTTTATGAGGAAGGGGGATTTGGAGCACCTGGTCACAACGGGAAAACTGGAGGGAAAGGGAGCACCAGGTAGACCCAGGAAGAAAATGCTGGACGGACTTGCAGAGGGGCCCTGGGGACGAGGAGGGTGGGGAGATGTCTTGGGCAACGAGAGATAGAGACAGATGGAAGTCCATGATTCGCCAACACCATGCGGCAGGGCACCTTATGTATGATATATATATATATAATATAGTCGTAGTAGTAGGCCTCCTTCGGTCATGACTGACCATGGACAAAATACATCCGTTCTAATGTCTAGATGGGCTGTCTGCTTGATCCAAGCAGCGTCGCCTGTGACTGTACAGACCAATTCGAGAGAGGCAGTCTCTGTCGCAGCGGTCGCATGTGTATGCTGATGCTGGTCTATTGGCTGTCATCCCTTTTCTGCGAACTCGCTTTTCGGCCGCAGCAGCTGACAGTTTGTCCTCACCAATCCACAGCTGTTTCTTGAGAGTAGTTCTCCAGCTGCTGCGGTCGTCTGCGAGGTCCTCCCAGGACTCAGTGTTGATCTCAAGCGCCTTCATGTCACGCTTGCAAACGTCTTTGTATCTCAGCTGTGGGCGGCCAATGTTTCTCTGCCCTGTGGCAAGCTCACCATAAAGGATGTCTTTTGGGATGCGACCATCTTCCATGCGGCGAACGTGGCCCAACCAGCGCAGCCGACGCTGTCTCAGCATAGTATGCATGGTTGGGAGGCCAGCGCAGGTTAGGACTTCGGTGTTGGTCACCTTGTCTTGCCAGGAAATGCCAAGTATGCGCCGTAGGCTTCTCAGGTGGAAGGTATTGAGCCTTTTCTCCTGATGAGCATGCGTGGTCCACGCCTGGCTGCCATACAGCAAGGTGCTGAGGACACAGGCGTTGTATACAGCCATCTTTGTCTTTGTGGTCAGCTTGGGATTTGTCCACACCCTTTGTGTGAGGCGGGCTAGTGTTGTGGCTGCCTTCCCGATCCTCTTGTCGACCTCTGTGTCAAGGGAGAGGTTATCGGTGATGGTGGACCCAAGATATGTGAAT
Source organism: Monoplex corrugatus (assembly GCA_030674185.1). Classification (NCBI taxonomy): domain Eukaryota; kingdom Metazoa; phylum Mollusca; class Gastropoda; order Littorinimorpha; family Ranellidae; genus Monoplex; species Monoplex corrugatus. Next base: position 872,751 of record JAPXFY010000025.1, on the reverse strand, counting down.
TGATGGATGGCTTCAAGCTCGTAGTCATCAATGGTGATGGCTGGTGGAGATGGCGTGCCTTGGCCCAGGACGTTTGTCTTCTTAAGACTGATGGTCAGACCAAAATCTTTGCAGGCCTGGGAGAAGCGGTCCATTAGTGACTGCAAGTCCCGCTGAGTATGGGTCACAACTGCGGCATCGTCGGCAAACAGCATGTCTCTGATGAGGGCTTCACGGACCTTTGTCCTTGCTCTGAGGCGGGCGAGGTTGAAGAGCCTGCCATCTGATCTGGTCCACAGGTGGATCCCTTCTTGCGCTGTGCTGAACGCATGCCTCAGGAGGAGAGCGAAGAAGATTCCAAAGAGGGTTGGGGCCAGGACGCAGCCTTGTTTCACACCGCTGCGTACGTCGAAGGGCTTGGAGAGGTTTCCGTTGAACTGCACCATCCCTTTCATGTTTGAGTGGAAGGACTCAATTAAGCTGTGCAGTTTGGGGGGGCAGCCGATTTTTCGGAGAGCCTTGAAAAGACCATCTCTGCTGACTAGGTCAAAGGCCTTGGTGAGGTCAATGAATGACACATACAGGGGCATCCGCTGCTCTCTGCACTTCTCCTGGATTTGGCGAAGGGAGAAGACCATGTCTACCGTGGATCTCTCTGCTCGAAAACCACACTGTGATTCCGGGTAGACGCGTTCAGCCAGTTTCTGCAGGCGGATTAGGAGGACCCGAGCATAGACTTTGCCAACAATGCTGAGGAGCGAGATACATCTGTAGTTGTTGCAGTCGCTCCTTTCGCCCTTGTTTTTGTACAGGGTGACGATCTTGACGTCCCTCATGTCCTGTGGTACAGCTCCCTCATTCCAACACTGACAGAGAACTGCGTGCAAAGGGTGCAGAAGAGAAGTCTTGCAGTGCTTGATGAGGTCTGGGGGAATTCCGTCATTGCCAGGTGCCTTCCCTGATGCCAGGCTATCAATGGCCTTGCTGAGTTCGTCCGCAGTTGGCTCTGCGTCAAGTTCTTCCATTACCGGCATGCATTTGACGGCATCGAGGGCTAAGGGGGACACCATGTTCTGTGTGGAGTAGAGGTCGGAGTAGTGTTCTGCCCATCTTTCCATCTGTTGGCTAGGATTGCTGATTACTTCCCCAGTGGAGGATTTGAGGGGGGCGATCTTGCTCTGTGTTGGTCCCAGTGCCTTCTTGATGCCATCATACATTCCTCGGATGTTGCCTCTTTCAGCAGCACTCTGTATCTCTTCGCTGAGCTCTGTCCAGTATTCGTTTGCGCAGCGCCTGGCGTTAAGCTGAACCTTACTTCTGGCAGCCCTGAGGATTTGCAGGTTCTTCTCACTGGGTGACCACTTATACTTGGTGAGTGCGGCACGCTTGGCCTCAACAGTGGGAGTCATCTCTGATGATTTGGCCTCAAACCAGTCGTGGGACTTCACAGTTTTCTTCCCGAAGGTGGCCATAGCAATGCGGTGCATGGTGTTTCGTAGCGTTTCCCATCTCTCAGGGGACAGAGTCTCTGGGCTGCAATGCATCGTATTCTCTCTGAAAGGCCTCTGCGAACTGTTCTACAAGATCTGGCTGAGACATCTTGCTGACGTCAATGCGAGGGTTCCCTTGTTTCTTTCAGCAGTGGAACTTCTTTGGTTGTAGCCTGATCTTGCAACATACCAGAGAGTGGTCTGTGTCGCAGTCTGCGCTGTGATAAGAGCGAGTGTGGAGAACGTTTTTGATAGCGGCACGTCTTACTAGGATCAAATCCAGTTGGTGCCAATGTTTTGAGCGGGGATGCCTCCAGGAGACTTTGTGCTGAGGCTTCGTCTTGAAGAAGGAGTTGGCGATGCACAGTTCATGGCAGGCGCAAAACTCAAGCAGTGCTGTCCATTCTCATTCATTTTCCCCACTCCAAAGGAACCGAGGCAGAAGGGCCATGTGTCATTGTCTGCACCCACTCTGGCGTTGAAGTCGCCCAGGAGAACAAGTTGTTCTGTCCTGGGGATGTTCCTTATGGTTGATGCAAGATTTTCGTAGAACTCATCCTTGGTGTCTGGAGAGGCGGACAAAGTTGGGGCATAAACGCTGATGAGAGTGACATAGCCTTCGGTGGTGTTGAGGCGGAGAGTCAAGAGTTGTCTGAACCGCCGCTGCCTGGTTCAATCATGTTCAGCAGACTGTTCCTTACTGCAAAGCCTACTCCGTGCTCTCTTGGGGCATCAGAACTCTTTCCTTGCCAGAAGAAGGTGTAGTCCCTTTCCGTTAGTGTTCCTGAGTCAGCCAGCCGTGTTTCCTGCAGAGTGGCAATGTCCACATTGAGCCTCTTTAGTTCGCTGTTTATGACGGCGGTTTTTCTGGCGTCGCTGATGTCTTGCAGATCTTGGGAGAGCCCAGGCATCATTGTTCGGACATTCCAACAGCCCAGTTTCACTGCTGATCCTTTTCCTGATCCGTTTCTTGAATTTTAATTTTTCTTTTTGTTTGGTGCGGTAATTAACGACCTGCTTGTCAGATTTTCTCCTAATCTTCATGCACCCAATGAAGAAGGCAGGTCGTGGCCGGACAGCACCTAACTGGCTGGGGGCTGCCCAGCTTAGGTGGGCGGTAGCTGTCCAGTAAGACACGAAGGTCTCTCCCACCGTCAAAAGCAACCCCTGGCGTCAGCTCTACGCCAGTTGACAATGACTTATCACCGGTATCTGATGCTTCCCGTGTTGTGCCACACTAGTGTTAGTAGCGAGGCTGGAGTGTCCTCTCCAGGTCGTAGGTGCAGAGTGTTTGTGGATGATTGGACGGATGTAAGCCTGGGCAGTGTAATATGGAAGACAGGCTGTTGCCCATGCAACTTGTCCCCCCTCTCCACCTCGCTGACAGATCCAAAGGAAACAGCAGGGCTGTTACGTTTTGGTGCCCACGCGGCCGCAGGAGCTGCCGGAAAGTGACAAAGTTTGCCATCCAACCGCCTTAGGGGCCCCACACCGGATTTACTGTCAGGGTTTACTCCCTTAGCTAGATGGCCGCGGGTAGCTATCCAGAGCTGGCGCCCTTTGATGGATCTAATTTATTTCCACCAGGGTTTCTAGCCACCCTCCTCACCATCCTCCTGAGAGGACTGGTGGGGTTGCTGGTTTAGTCGCCAGCAATTCGACCCTGTGACAGGTAGTACTGGATTCCAGGTTACCAGTAGCGGATATATATATATGTATACATAAATGAATACACACGTTTGTTATATGTGTACAGACACCAATAGTCAAACCATATGTGCAAAAGTCATTCTATGGTAATATATATTATATATGTATAATTATTGTATTATGTCTCCTCTATATGTATATATATATTGTCTTTCTCTCTATATGTATATATATATATGTCTCTCTCTATATGTATATATATATATGTCTCTCTCTATATGTATATATATATATGTCTCTTCTATATGTATATATATATATGTCTCTCTCTATATGTATATATATATATGTCTCTCTCTATATGTATATATTATATGTCTCTCTCTATATGTATATATATATATGTTTCTCTCTATATGTATATATATATATGTCTCTCTCTATATGTATATATATATATGTCTCTCTCTATATGTATATAATATATGTCTTCTCTCTATATGTATATATATATATGTCTCTCTCTATATGTATATATATATATGTCTTTCTCTTATATGTATATATATATATATGTCTTCTCTCTATATGTATATATATATATGTCTCTCTCTATATGTATATATATATATATGTCTTTCTCTCTATATGTATATATATATATGTCTTCTCTCTATATGTATATATATATATGTCTTTCTCTATATGTATATATATATATGTCTCTCTCTATATGTTTTATATATATATGTCTCTCTCTATATGTATATATATATATGTCTTTCTCTCTATATGTATATATATATATGTTCTCTCTCTATATGTATATATATATATGTCTTTCTCTCTATATGTATATATATATGTCTTTCTCTATATGTTATATATTATATGTCTTTCTCTCTATATGTATATATATATATGTCTCTCTCTATATGTATATATATATATGTCTCTCTCTATATGTATATATATATATGTCTTTCTCTCTATATGTATATATATATATGTCTCTCTCTATATGTATATATATATATGTCTTCTCTCTATATGTATATATATATATGTCTTTCTCTCTATATGTATATATATATATATGTCTTTCTCTCTATATGTATATATATATATGTCTCTCTCTATATGTATATATATATATGTCTCTCTCTATATGTATATATATATATGTCTTCTCTCTATATGTATATATATATATGTCTTCTCTCTATATGTTATATATATATATGTCTTTCTCTCTATATGTATATATATATATGTCTCTCTCTATATGTATATATATATATGTCTCTCTCTATATGTATATATATATATGTCTTTCTCTCTATATGTATATATATATATGTCTCTCTCTATATGTATATATATATATGTCTTTCTCTCTATATGTATATATATATGTCTCTCTCTATATGTATATATATATATGTCTCTCTCTATATGTATATATATATATGTCTCTCTCTATATGTATATATATATATGTCTTTCTCTCTCTCTATATATATATATATGTCTTTCTCTCTATATGTATATATATATATGTCTTTCTCTCTATATGTATATATATATATGTCTTTCTCTCTATATGTATATATATATATGTCTTTCTCTCTATATGTATATATATATATGTCTTTCTCTCTATATGTATATATATATATGTCTCTCTCTATGTATATACATATATGTCTTTCTCTCTATATGTATATATATATATGTCTCTCTCTATATGTATATATATACATGTCTTTCTCTCTATATGTATATATATATATGTCTTTCTCTCTATATGTATATATATATATGTCTTTCTCTCTATATGTATATATATATATGTCTTTCTCTATATGTATATATATATATGTTTTTCTCTCTATATGTATATATATATATGTCTCTCTCTATATGTATATATATATATGTCTCTCTCTCTATATGTATATATATATATATGTCTCTCTCTATATGTATATATATATATGTCTTTCTCTCTATATGTATATATGTATATGTCTCTCTCTTATATGTATATATATATATATGTCTTTCTCTCTATATGTATATATATATATGTCTTTCTCTATATGTATATATATATATATGTCTTTCTCTCTATATGTATATACATATATATACATATTATATATATACATACATATATATACATATGTGTGTGTGTGTGTTGTGTGTGTGTGTGGTGTGTGTGTGTGTGGTGTGTGTGTGTATATCAGTGTATACACACACACACACACATGAATAAATACGCATTGTAATATAATTCTCGATAGATTGCATTATATCGATGCCTGTGGCACTGGATTCGGAAACATTTAGACATGTGTATCTGAACAGCCCTATGACCGTTGCCAGTTTTATTGTCCTTGTGCACCACCCACTCGCCACACCAGCCATTGTTTGTCAGAGTGGTGGGCCTTGATGGTGTTCCTTGATGATCTCGTCGTTAACAGCTCTGCACAGCCGTCATTGTGAACAGTCACACACATACGTACGGACAAACACATCACACACACACACACACACACACGTACGTACCCACACATCATCACACACACACTGCCACCTCCTACACATTAATTTAACCCTTTGATTACCACACCCTGTCCACCAGCATCCTGCTTTGTCAACCATGCTACCACAGCAAAAACCCAACCCTTTGACTGCCTTGCCCTTTACACTACCTTCCTACAAAAAGCTGGAAAACATTGATGAAGTCAAGGGGTTAAGTTATTGCAATTGGTCGATTGGGTGCGGGAGTCGAAGGGTTAATGCGATACAGTGGCTACTGGCTGGCATGTAAGTAGACACCCAAAACAGTTGTTTAGTACAATACAATGACTACTGCCGGGCATGTAAGTAGACACCCAAAACAGTTGTTTAGTACAATACAATGACTACTGCCGGGCATGTAAGTAGACACCCAAAACAGTAGTTTAGTACAATACAATGACTACTGCCGGGCATGTAAGTAGACACCCAAAACAGTTGTTTAGTACAATACAATGACTACTGCCGGGCATGTAAGTAGACACCCAAAACAGTTGTTTAATACAATACAATGACTACTGCCGGGCATGTAAGTAGACACCCAAAACAGTTGTTTAGTACAATACAATGACTACTGCCGGGCATGTAAGTAGACACCCAAAACAGTTGTTCAGTACAATGTATGACGCATGTGTACGTGATGATATGTCTGCTGCGTGTAAAGCGATCCCTGTAAGGATACACGCGATGTTTCCTAATCTATTCCATTTGTTGAATCATGTGATAAAACACGATGATAGGTCAGGCTGACGATGACGACATGGCGTTCTATAACCCCCCCCCCCCCCCCCCCCGCGCACACACACACACATATGAGACACACACGCATATGACACACACACATATGAGACACACACACGCACATATCTTGACACAAACACATCTTCACACACACACACACACACACACATACACACACACACACACACACACACACCACACGCACGCACGCACACACACACACACACACAAAACTTCACACACACACATCTTCACACACTCATACACACACCCCTTTCACACACACACACACACACACATCTTCATAGACACTCACACACACACAACTTCACAGACACACACACCTTTTACAGATACTCACACCCCTTTCACAGACGCACACACACCCCTTTCACACACATACACACACACACAGACACGCACACCCCTTTCACACACACACCTTTCACATACACATCTTCACACACACACACACACACCCCTTTCACAGACACACACACACACACACACCACAAAACCCCCTTTCACACACACACACGCACACACACACACCTTTCACACCCCTTTCACACACACACACACACACACACACACACACACACACACACACGGGGTAGACAGACCGGATACAGCTATGGGTCATGTTAACCTGCAGAAGCAGTGCACGTGACGCAATGAAAACTTATTTACACAATGACGCATAGAAAACACTCACGTAGACCTAGCATAATGGGACCATTCAAATCGGTGACTTTTTTCCTGGTGCAACACAAAACTATCAATTTGCCATGGAAAACGCACACACACACACACACACACACACACACACACACACACACACACACACACACACACACACACACACACACACAAAAGCCACCGGTAAATGTTTTTCTTCAATGTGGCAGGGCCGGAGGCGTTCACACACACACACACACACACACACACACACACACACACACACACACACACACACACATTCAAGAAAAAAAAAAAAAAAAAAAAGCCGGTAAAATGTTTTCCGTCAACGTGGAAGGTCCGGAGCATGAACAGATCATGTGGCAACACGCTCAGGTGGTGGAGAAAAAAATGTTCAAGACATTCTATCAGTTCTTGATGGTTGGTTGATGGTAAAGTTCTAGAGAGAAGAGTGGCAGAATGGTTCAGACGTTCGCCTGCCAATAACTGAACTCGAGGTTCGAGGGTTCGCTCCATGTAGAGGCCTCGACTTTTCTGCTCAGTTTGACCAGAAAATCGAACTGAACGTCTAGTCCTTCGGAAGGGGACAAAAAACGAGTCGGGCCTATGTGCTTTCTGGCTGCGCATGCTAAAGATCCCACGGCAGTTGAAAATCGTGAAGAGCAGGCATTGCCCAGCTGCCTTGGTAAAAAAAACAACATTGGAGATATATGTTGATTTCCCAGGTCCCACCTTTGAAGACCAATCAGCCTTCTAGCTTTCTGAAGTCTTGGTTAAAAAAAAATGCATATGAATATGAATTTCAAGCGAGGGAGAGGGGATGGGCGCCGCCCTCATGGTGCTGGCCCCAAGGAAAAGTAGAGGTCTCTCTCACCTCACTCTCCTACGACCTCAGGGTTATGGAACTATTTAGGTAGGACCTCTGGACCTGGCCAGCTCATGGGTTTATGTGCAGGCTTAAGGCGTTGTGCCGTGATCATTGTGGATCTTCTCCGTCATATGACTGATACCTGTGACGTTAGTGCTATGGAATTCATTCCGAGCGTGGAGACGTCATCTTGAGAAACTGAAACTATCAAGTTCTTGATTCAAGTATCAAACCATGTGTCTGCCTCCATCAAGACTGTCTCGTTTGTTTTCTTTGCTGTCCATGGAACTCTCAACATTTTTTTTTAGAAACCACAGCTCGGCTGCCTCAATCTTGTTCTGGCTTTGTTTGTTGACTGTCCACGCCTCACAACGACAACAGTATTGGTCAAAACATTCAAGAATGTTGTATTGGTTCTATAAAACATTCAAGAACTCTCTTCCTGATGTTAATTGATAGGCATTTGTTGGTAAGAATGCTTGTCATCTTCTTGAATGTTGTTTTGGCTTGGCCGATTCTGCTGGCTATTTCTGATGTGCATCTGCCGTCTGATGAAATGATCGTTCCCAGGTACTAAAACTTATCAACCTGTCTCAAGGTTGTGCCGTTACTGTTATTTTGCATGAGGGGATTTCATGTTTTTTTACTGATCACCATGACATTATTTGCTTCAACTTCTGGATTCTGTTTCCGAATCTTTTTCAGTGCCAGTGAAAATGCTGCCAAGGTATTCAAACTATTCACTTGGTTTATTTGCCGGAGTTTAGTGCCACCGATGTTGATGTTAAAATTGACAGATATCCATGCTGACCTTCATTGTCTCTTATTTGTTATCAGTCGATGAAAGAATGCAACCAGAAATTATGTAACAGAATATACCACAACATACGCGCGCGAACATACACCCACACCCATGGTAATAGTAATCTCAAGAAACGCTGGGGAAGACATTAGATGGTTATAAGAAGACAAGCCCCCTTCCCGCTCCCCCCCTCCCCCCAGCAAACTTGTTTCGTCCGTAAACTCCGTAGATATAAACTTTATGTAAAGGGGCCCAGGCCACTTCCAGTGTGACTCGTTTTCTGGATGCTCCAGCTATCGCCAATGTTACCTGCATTGCAAAGACGTTAAATTAAAGAACGAACACACACACACGCCAAATGTAGACCTGAATCAATCCCAACATTCTTTTTTCTTTCTTCAGCCGAGCGCTTGAGGGTGAGAAATGCGGTTAGAATTCGCCCGGCACGTCAAACTCTACACCGCACGCAAAGCTCTGAATGGATTTGCGAAGGCGGAACACAATACAATACGCATGCGCAACCATTCTGCTTATTTTGCACGTCACTGCGTCTGTTTGCTTGTTTGTGTGCGTGTGTATAGGAGCATCCACTGACACTGACTGTCAGTGAGTAGGTGTTTTCCACATAATTTCATCTGTCATGATGCGACGGTGTTTGTGAATAAGACGCATTTACTGGTTTTCCACTGGTCGTTGTTGTTTACATCGCCTGTTTACGTATTTCGCTTGGGGGAGGGGGAGAAAATGTGAGGGGGCTTCTCAATGGCTTCCTTAGTGAACGGGGAGAAAGCGGGTGAGCTTGCAACAGTCGATTTTTGCGAGCGGCATGCCTCCAGTGCTGCTCAGAATTTTGTCCGAGATTTTCTGGCATTCGATCGAAATACACCTGTTGTTGGCAGATCCAGAGATCCGTATGATTATGCGAAGAAATTCACGGAATACTTCTTGCGTCATTTCGACTATGAGTTGAAAAGATCGTCGTTTGTTAGTGACTCGTTCACGGAAGTCGGCGGGCCGGCTCCGGCCTCTCAGGAGGTTAGCCGGACAGGACGAGAAGCACGAAATAATGGAGAAACGGAGGACTGTCCAGAGCAGGACAGTAGCCCCGAGAGAGGGGTCAGTCCAGCTCGCAAGAACAAGGAATTCTGCGACGATTCTCGATTAAAAACATGAAGTCCCGACTGTTCAAGCAGTCGTCGGACGAAGTGGATGGCGGGGGTGGGGGCGAACCACAACACGGCCACCACCACCACCATCATCATCACCATCAGCGTAAACACGGCAAGCACAAGGACAAGAAGGAACGGATGAGGACACAGAGTTTGAATGAAGATGGCAACATAAAGAAGGATGGGATCGTTAACGTGCTGCAGCCAGGAGAAGACTCACGTGGGAAAGCCAAATGGGAGAAAACTCGCCTGGTACTGGTCAAGGCCAACGGGGGACATTTGCTGGAATTCTACTCACCACCAAAGGTAAGGGACATCTTACAGTTGTAAACAATTAGTAGTTATAGAAATTCACAGAGTAATTGGTGTTTATTTTGATGGTGTGTGTTTGTAAACATCAGCATGTCGTTGTTATATATGTGTGCTGTTGTTAATTTTGATGTTGTGTGTATTTGTAAACATAGTAGTGTTATGCATGTCCTCCTGTTGATTTTGATGGTGTGTGTGTTTGTAAACACCGCATTGTTATATGTGTGTGTTGTTGATTTTGATGGTGTGTGTGTTTGTAAACATAGCATTGCTATAAATGTGCTATCGTTAATTTTGGTGTTGTGTGTGTTTTTAAACATAGTAATGTTATATAGGCCTAGATATCTATGTTAGTATGTATTCTGTTGTTAATTTTGATGGTGTGTGTATGTTTGTAAACTTAGCAGTGTTATGCGTGTGTGTTAATTTTGATGGCTTGTGTGTTTGTAAATATAGTAATGTTATATGTGTGTTGTTGCTTATTTTGATGTTGCATGGATTTGTAAACATAGCTGTGTTATATTCATAGTATATATGCTGTTAATTTTGGTGGTGTGTATGTTTGTAAACATAGAAAGATTGTATATATATGTATGTGTTGTTAATTTTGATGGTGTGTGTGTTTGTAAACATAGAGGTGTTACATGTGTGTGTAAATAACATTAGGCTTTTGAATGAGAGAGAGAGAGAGAGAGCGAGAGAGAGGGAGAGAGAGGTTGATGGAGTGTATGCTACCGCAATTTCCATGCATGTATGCGTAATGTGTGATCCTGTATGATATAGGCCTATAGTATATTTATATGGATAATATAATGTGTGTGTGTGTGTGTGTGTGTGTGTGTGTGTGTGTGTGTGTGTGTGTGTTGTGTGTGTGTTGTGTGTGTGTGTTGTTGTGGGGTGGGAATGTGTGCAAGTACATGTCTTGTGTGTGTGTGTAACTGACATGTATGCTTGCAATACATGAGTGTAGACACTAGACAGATACTAGATAGAGAGATGGTGGGAGTCTTGAGAGTTTGAGGAAAGAAGGGAAGTGAACACTTAACCCCTCCAGTTCTACTCTCTCACCTTATCAGCATCCTGCATTGTCAGCCATGACAGCAAAGCAAAAGCTTAACCCTTTCACTCCCCTACCCTATCCATCAGCTTCTTGCAGGAAGCTGGTGGATAGGGTCAGGGAGTGAAAGGGTTAAGTTTTTGCAGCTTATGGACAGACTGGGGGGGACTGCAAGAGCTCAGATGTGAGGCAACCAGTTTTATTTGTATTTAACAGTTTTGTTCAACAAGGAAGTGGTGAACTCAATAAACGGTATCAGATTGTCTGAAGTTTATACATGTAAATTATATTCCTGTGGGAGTGTACATCTAGTGGTTAACTGGGGCCACAACCAGTACAGGTGCTGTCTTAAAGTTATGTAAATTTATACACACGTGGGAGTTGTATATCTAGTGGTTAATTGGGGCCACAACCGGTACAGGTGCTGTCTTAAATTTGTGTAAATTTATACACCTGTGGGAGTTGTGCATCTATCTAGTAGTTAATTGGGGCCACAACCAGTACAGGTGCTGTCTTAAATTTATGTCAATTTATATACATGTGGGAGTTGTACATCCATCCAGTGGTTAACTGGGGCCACAACCGGCACAGGTGCTGTCTTAAATTTATGTAAATAAACCTGTGGGAGTTGTACATGTAGGCCTACATCTAGTTGTTAACTGGGGCTAACTACTGCAGGTGCTATCATAAATTCATGTAATTAGACACCAGTGGGAGTTGTAGTACTTGTACATCTACTGATCTAAGGATTACATAGGGCCACAACTAGTACTAGTAGTATAGTTGTAGAAAACTGTAGTTTCTAAATGAATGCCTAAGGCAGAAAATTACTATTATGTTTTTGTTGTTGTTTATTTACTTATTCATTGACTTCAGTCACTTAGTTTTTCTGTTATCTAATGTTTGTGTCAGATTTCTTTTTTTCTTTTAGGAATGATAAAGATAAGTTATATTGTTAGTAACATGATATGATTATGTCAGATAGATAATGATATATTGTTAGTAACATTATATAATTGATTGACCACTGTGTTGAAAACCTGGGGATTGTTTCAGTTTAAATAGTAACCCCACCTTCTGGAAATTTAGTGCTAGAAATTTCATCTTTCACTAGTTTCAGGGCTTAAAACGTTTCGCGTCTGGGCGGAATTCTGCGATTTCGGTTTGTATAAAAAAAAAAAAAGAAACAAAAAAAGAAACAAAAAAAACCCAAAGGAGCAAGGCATCCGTGATCGACTTGCAACCGTTCATAGCAACGGCACGCAAGTTATGGCCCTGATTTGCCCCGGACCCCCCTAGTTTCAGTGACCAGTTTTTTTCCTCCTGTTTTAAGCCCTGATCTTTTCTGTCACTCTCTTTGTTTCTGTCTTGTTCCTTGCTCTCTGACGTTTCTTCCTTATCGGCCTTGCAGGGTCCATTCATCTGTATGTGTTTGATAAAATCTTGCATACTTTTTCTTAGGATTGATAATTGGGTACATGTATTAAGTGCTTTTTTGGCTCGAGGGAGGTGAGATATGCGGAAACAATTTTAGGTAATTTATGCCTGTTTTTATATGTTTTGGTGTCCTTAGATATGCTTAAATTTGTATTCAGGCTTGTTTTTTAAATCCTCTGTGCGATAAATTGGATGGAGTGGTCAACGCCAGGGGCATGTCCTTAGCTCATCATGTGCGAATGCATTGATTGTGTACTTAATTTTTTTTTCCCTGTTGGAGTTTTTTTATGTTTTGAAATGGTTATAGCCCTGATATGGCTCTACGCAGTCGGCTGGGCTTTAAACAACAATATCAGTAACACTAACAGTGTTGCAAAAAACAAAAACAAAAAACAAAAACAAAAAACAAAACAAAAAACAAAAAACAAAAAAACAAAACAAAAAAGTGAGGAAACAAAAATAAAACCATTAAAATCAGTCTAAAACCCTTCCATCTTTTGACCAACCAACAAACAAATGAACAAAATGAAGAAAGAAAATCAAACAAATTTGCAAAGAAAGTCCCCAGCTGTGGTAAGATTTATGTAATATATATAAATTATATATAATATATAAAAATATATATAACATTTTATCAAACACATTTGGATGATGATGAAGAACCCTTAAATTGAGATCATGGATACAGAAAGACAAAGGACGAATATGTGCTGTTACTTCCACCTGTTCAGGTGCTATGTTACCTGAAGCAGTGTCCACCTGTGTGACATTAGCAGGTGATTAGTCAGTCAGTGGCATACCTGACATTCCTGTGTCATCACCTGGCAGGAAGAGAGGTGATCAACTACAAACTGGAACATTGACCTTTCATTGAATATGGGAAGTGTCAGATGAGTAACGGGGGCGGACTTTCAGTCAGAAGGTCATGGGTTCAATCCGCCAAGGCATCTCCGCCTGTTGTTATATATAAATGTATTATGTAATATCAAACACGCATGTCACAGATCCCATATGTCATATCAGTGGCTGATTTCTGGAAAAATGAAAATGCCCACCCTAGCTTCAAACCTACCAAAGATGCAGAATGCATTGAGCTATCTGTGCTGCACTGAAAGTGTGATAATGTTATAGTCAATGTGCAGTGAGTCCTGATGTGTTTGGAGAACAATGCAATACAAGAACAAGTTATGATAGTATTACTATTACTAGTAATATTGCTGGGTCATTGAGCTTGCTCTGGGTCAGTTTTATGGCAAATTTGTGTTATTAGGAAAATAGAAAACAAGGAGCAGTCAACAAGTTCGTCTGAATTGAGAAGTTTGTTATCTTTAAAGAAATGCTTGGGATTGATTTTTAGTAAGAGTGAGAGACATGTAAAACTAAAAGGCTTCTGTTTAGGTTGTGAAAGGCATCTGTTTTAGTTTGTTGTATACAGTTAAGAGCAACCTGTCACCGCTTGTCAACAGCACAGCGTCTTTTACCAAGCAGCTATCGTTGACTTGTCTCAAGGTATTTTGACATAAACTAAAGTGTCAAGGTCATTTTGAACCATAGAAACTACCCGAATGATTCATTTCAGAATGAGTAGCAGTCAATTCTGTGGCCATAGATGATAGATGCACTGAGTTGCCAGTCTGTGTTGCTGTAAATGTTCTGCCAGTCTGTGTTGCTGTAAATGTTCTGCCAGTCTGTGTTGCTGTAAATGTTCTGCCAGTCTGTGTTGCTGTAAATGTTCTGCCAGTCTGTGTTGCTGTAAATGTTCTGCCAGTCTGTGTTGCTGTAAATGTTCTGCCAGTCTGTGTTGCTGTAAATGTTCTGCCAGTCTGTGTTGCTGTAAATGTTCTGCCAGTCTGTGTTGCTGTAAATGTTCTGCCAGTCTGTGTTGCTGTAAATGTTCTGCTAGTCTGTGTTGCTGTTAATGTTCTGCCAGCCTGTGTTGCTGTAAATGTTGTATGGGTGGGGTGGGAGAGGTGGTGGGGGAGATATGTCCAAGAGTGGGCACGAAATTGCTCACTGAAGCTAGGTCCTAAATGACAGTGAGGCTGTAAATAGGTGATAACAATTTTGAAATTGCCCGTCTAGTAATATTAAAGTCAACCAAACCAAACCAAACCAAACCAAACCAAACCAAACCAAACCAAACCAAATCACACCACACCACACCACACCACACCAAACCAAACCAAACCAACCAAACAAGAACAAACCAAACCAAACCAAACCAGAACAAACCAAACCAAACCAAACCAAACCAAACCAAACCACACCACACCACACCACACCACACCACACCACACCACACCACACCACACCACACCAAACCAGAACAAACCAAACCAAACCAGAACAAACCAGAACAAACCAAAAAAGAGGGAAAAAGCAAAAACTGAAAAGGGGCCAGTGAAGTACATATATGATGTAACCATGGACCTGGACTCTGTGTGTGTGTGTGTTGTGTGTGTGTGTGTGTGTGTGTGTGTGTGTGTGTGTGTGTGTGCGTGCGCTTGTGTGTGTGTGTGTATGTGTGTGTGCGCGCGCGTTTGTGTCTGTGTGTGCGCTGTGTGTGTGTGTGTGTGTGTGTGTGTGCGCTTGTGTGTGTGTGGTATGTGTGTGTGGCGCTGCGTTTGTGTCTGTGTGTGCGCTTGTGTGTGTGTGTGTGTGTGTGTGTGTGTGGTGTGTGTGTGTCATTCAGACAGACTCTCCATTTAATATTAAACATCACAGGCATTGTAATTCTTAAAACAAAGCTTTGGCTAGTGTCAAAATGCAATCTTAACCCTTTGACTACCACACCCTATCCACCAACTGCAAAAACAGAACCCTTTGATTCCCTCACCCTGTCCACCAGCTTCATGCAGAAAGCTGGTGGACAGGGTGAGGGAATCAAGGAGTTCAGTTTTTGCTTTGCTAGCATGGTTGATGATACAGGATGCTGGTGGAAAGGGTGTGGGAGTCAAATGGTTAAGTCAGCTGGTGAAAGTGCTTAGTTTTGGTTTCATCACACCAAGGGTTTGAAACTGACTGCCGGCTGATTTGACTTTAAGTGGTCTGCCCGTCTTTCCTGCTTCATGTCACAAGGTAAAGACTTACCTGTTCACCCAGGGCCTTCCACAGTTGATGTCAGAATTGTTCATTCATCTGTGTACTTCCACTTGTAACAAAGGACTTCATGTCACAGTTAAAGATTTACTTGTTCACACAGGCCTGCCATTATTGATGTCATAGATGTTTATCCACCAATATGTACTTCCAGTTCCACTTCTAACTACTGACTTCAAGTCACAGTTAGAGACTTACCTGTTCACCTGTCCATTGTTGATGTCATGGTTGTTTATCCACCAATATGTACTTCCACTTCTAACTACTGACTTCAAGTCACAGTTAGAGACTTACCTGTTCACCTGTCCATTGTTGATGTCAATTGTCATGGTTGTTTATCCACCAATATGTACTTCCACTTCTAACTACTGACTTCAAGTCACAGTTAGAGACTTACCTGTTCACCTGTCCATGGTTGATGTCATGGTTGTTTATCCACCAATATGTACTTCCACTTCTAACTACTGACTTCAAGTCACAGTTAGAGACTTACCTGTTCACCTGTCCATGGTTGATGTCATGGTTGTTTATCCACCAATATGTACTTCCACTTCTAACTACTGACTTCAAGTCACAGTTAGAGACTTACCTGTTGACACAGGCCTTCCATTGTTGACATAAGTCGTTTGTCCACTTGTGTATTCCACTTGTAACCACTGATGGTGTGGCAGATGTAATCATTCATATGATATACATACATTCACTTTATGATCATAGGTATGTGTATTATAGTTTGTGTCTGTAGTTAGACATTGTTGATATTTGTTCATTTGTGCATGTATACAAGTGTGCTCTGATGTGTGTGTATATTGCAAAATATTGGTACTTTTATATATATTTTACACTTTATGTTTTTGTGTGTGTTACACTTTGTGTCTTGTAAGATGTGTAATGTGCAATGAGTCCAGATGAGTGTGGAGGATAGTGCTGTAGAAGAATGCTGTGTCATCATTAGATATGTTATATACATGCAGAATGGCAGCAGATACACATATTGAACATCCTGTAATCATGTAAGCCATGTGAGTGTTCAATGGAAACAGAATCGACTGCTGCATGGCAGGATTGATAACTGCCTTTGTTTAATGGCAGTGTTAAAAGAAGTAAAAAATAAAAACTAATAATAAAATAAGATAAAGAGAGAGAGAGAGAGAGAGGGGGGAGAGAGACAGAAAGAGAGAAAGAGAGAGAGAGAGAGAGCCCACTTATACATCAGGTGCACATGGAAGTTGTCACTGATGGACTTGGTCAGCTGATGATGATGATGGATGTGGAATGCACATCAGTCAGTAGACACGCAGGTGTTTTGCCCTGACCCATTATTGGGGGGGGGGGGGGGGGGAGAGAAATGGACTGTGGGGAAGAAGGGGAGGGATAGATAAAAGGTAAATTTATGTATTTCATTATGTAATTATTATGTTTCTTATGAATAAAAATGACATGATGGAGTCCATGTACAACAAAGTTCATCAGAGATGAATTTGTGTTAGTTATATTATGCAGTAGTTCGCAGTCTTTACTGTACATTAGGGAAAATCAGTGACCTTACACAACACTGATTGTTTGTTATCTTGCTGATGGAGTTCAGATGTTATTCACAACTTTTCCTCTTTTATGTTTTATATGTCATCATTATGATAAATCAAATTTATCAGGTACTAATCCAAAGACAAACACGTACGCATGCACACCCACCCGGCATACGCACATTGCTGCTAGCATTACGTCACCAGTGTGGCACAGTATCTGACAGAAATCTCACACAGTTGTCTGACTCAAGCACTTGTTTGTTGTAGGGCAAAACTACACACAGCAAGCGTGACTATAGGAAAACGGGGCAATATTTGTATAAACAAAAATTTGTTATGTGAGATAATAGATTTCGTGTGTTTAGACAGTATTTTATGAGAGGGAAAGCGAAGGAAGTGGACAGGGAAAATAAAAAGTTTATTATAGGTGGACTCCACTGTGCTGTTTGACAAATCTGACAAACCGTTAATGATAAATGTTGTACTGTATGAGACTTGTTGTGTCAGCAGTGGTGAAACCTGGAGTTGATTGTCCAACTACACAAGGAAGTTAACAGTTCTTTGTATGACTGACTCATCAGTTATTTTGTGGCAAGATAAGACAACCTTTTGTCCGGTTGAAACACTGAGTCTGTGGCAAGATAACACATCCTTTGTCTAACTGGGACATCAAGAGAGATGGGTCCCTTAGTCTGTGCCAAGATAACACATCCTTTGTCTAACTGGGACATCAAGAGAGATGGGTCACTGAGTCTGTGCCAAGATAACACATCCTTTGTCTAACTGGGACATCAAGAGAGATGGGTCACTGAGTCTGTGCCAAGATAACACATCCTTTGTCTAACTGAGACATCAAGAGAGATGGGTCACTGAGTCTGTGGCAAGATAACACATCCTTTGTCTAACTGGGACATCAAGAGAGATGGGTCCCTTAGTCTGTGCCAAGATAACACATCCTTTGTCTAACTGGGACATCAAGAGAGATGGGTCCCTTAGTCTGTGCCAAGATAACGCATCCTTTGTCTAACTGAGACATCAAGAGAGATGGGTCACTGAGTCTGTGGCAAGATAACACATCCTTTGTCTAACTGGGACATCAAGAGAGATGGGTCCCTTAGTCTGTGGCAAGATAACACATCCTTTGTCTAACTGAGACATGAGAGATGGGTCACTGAGTCTGTGGCAAGATAACACATCCTTTGTCTAACTGAGACATCAAGAGAGATGGGTCCCTTAGTCTGTGCCAAGATAACACATCCTTTGTCTAACTGAGACATCAAGAGAGATGGGTCCCTTAGTCTGTGCCAAGATAACACATCCTTTGTCTAACTGGGACATCAAGAGAGATGGGTCACATAGTCTGTGCCAAGATAACACGTCCTTTGTCTAACTGGGACATCAAGAGAGATGGGTCACTTAGTCTGTGGCAGATAAAAGTTGGAAAAGGGTGTGTGCATATGATCATTAAGTTGTACATCGTCATTGTTGTGTTGTCGACACCTGCCCACCAAAAGGCGATCACACGACCATGGGTCAGGTAGTTTGGCCATCTGACCAAGATGCCAGTCAACCATCACATGACTGTGGGTCAGGTAGTTTGGCCACCTGACCAAGATGCCAGTCAACCATCACATGACTGTGGGTCAGGTAGTTTGGCCCCCTGACCAAGATGCCAGTCAACCATCACATGACCGTGGGTCAGGTAGTTTGGCCACCTGACCAAGATGCCAGTCAACCAGTCAGCTTTTTAAACGTACAACTTTAGATGCTTGGACTTTGGAGCTAGAGGAGACCATGGCAACACTGGATAAACAGTGACAGACATGTTGTACACATCTGTGATATGACTACACATGGCTTCCCATGTAGTTGTACTGGATAAACAGTGACAGACATGTTGTACACATCTGTGATATGACTACACATGGCTTCCCATGTAGTTGTACTGGATAAACAGTGACAGACATGTTGTACACATCTGTGATATGACTACACATGGCTTCCCATGTAGTTGTACTGGATAAACAGTGACAGACATGCTGCACACAGCTGTGATATGACTACACATGGCTTACCATGTAGTTGTACTGGATAAACAGTGACAGACATGCTGCACACATCTGTGATATGACTACACATGGCTTCCCTGTAGTTGTACTGGATAAACAGTGACAGACATGCTGCACACATCTGTGATATGACTACACATGGCTTCCCATGTAGTTGTACTGGATAAACAGTGACAGACATGCTGCACACATCTGTGATATGACTACACATGGCTTCCCTGTAGTTGTACTGGATAAACAGTGACAGACATGCTGATATGACTACACATGGCTTCCCATGTAGTTGTACTGGATAAACAGTGACAGACATGCTGCACACATCTGTGATATGACTACACATGGCTTCCCTGTAGTTGTACTGGATAAACAGTGACAGACATGCTGCACACATCTGTGATATGACCACACATGGCTTCCCTGTAGTTGTACTGGATAAACAGTGACAGACATGCTGCACACATCTGTGATATGACTACACATGGCTTCCCTGTAGTTGTACTGGATAAACAGTGACAGACATGCTGCACACATCTGTGATATGACTACACATGGCTTCCCTGTAGTTGTACTGGATAAACAGTGACAGACATGCTGCACACATCTGTGATATGACTACACATGGCTTCCCATGTAGTTGTACTGGATAAACAGTGACAGACATGCTGCACACATCTGTGATATGACCACACATGGCTTCCCTGTAGTTGTACTGGATAAACAGTGACAGACATGCTGCACACATCTGTGATATGACTACACATAATAATAAATAATAATAAAGAGCATTTATATAGCGCCTAATCTGATGAAAACAAGAGCCCTAAGCGCTTACAGGTATCACACAGACACAACCAAACACACACACACACACACACACACACACACACACACACACACACACACACACACACACACACACACACACACACACACACACGCACACACACACACCAGCCGACATTCAAGGCTCAAAAGACAACAAGGGGGGATTTGGGGAAGTTAGGTGGTAGAGTCTTTATAAGTATCATGAGAGGGACTGGAAGAGATGGGTTTTCAGAGAGGACTTGAAAGAAGTGAGAGTTGCAGAGTGGCGAACTGAGACAGGGAGCTGATTCCAGGTTACAGGGGCCTGATAGGAAAAGGAGCGTTGACCATAGGTTTTAGTGCGACAGGGTGGTATGCGGAAGGTACGAGTATCAGCCGAGGAACGAAGTTGACGAGAGGGGGTGTACAGATGGAGGAGGTCAGAGATGTAAGGGGGTGCAAGACCGTTGAGAGACTTAAAACATAACAAAGCAATCTTGTAGCGAATTCTCTTTTCAACAGGTAACCAGTGAAGAGATTTGAGAAGAGGAGTGACATGAGAGGAACGAGATTTTCTGAAGATGAGCCTAGCAGCATTGTTTTGAACTTTTTGAAGCTTTTGAATGAGAGAGAAAGGACAGCCCGAGAGGAGGGAGTTGCAGTAGTCGAGACGAGAGAGAACAAAGGCACAGAGGAGAGTTTTGGTGGCTTCGACAGAGAGGATATTGCGAATAGAAGAAATTCTGCGTATCTCAAGATAGCATAATCTGCAAACATTCTGGACGTGTTTTTCAAAGGACAGGGTGTTATCAAGAGTGACTCCAAGATTGCGGACAGTGGAAGATAGTGGAATGTCAGATCCAAGCAGAGAGACAGACAGAGGAAGGGAAGAACACTTAGCCAATGTGGTGGGAGAGATAAGGCTAAGTACTGGATAAACAGTGACAGACATGCTGCACACATCTGTGATATGACCACACATGGCTTCCCTGTAGTTGTACTGGATAAACAGTGACAGACATGCTGCACACATCTGTGATATGACCACACATGGCTTCCCTGTAGTTGTGCTGGATAAACAGTGACAGACATGCTGCACACATCTGTGATATGACCACACATGGCTTCCCATGTAGTTGTACTGGATAAACAGTGACAGACATGCTGCACACATCTGTGATATGACCACACATGGCTTCCCTGTAGTTGTACTGGATAGAGTGACAGACATGCTGCACACATCTGTGATATGACCACACATGGCTTCCCTGTAGTTGTACTGGATAAACAGTGACAGACATGCTGCACACATCTGTGATATGACTACACATGGCTTCCCATGTAGTTGTACTGGATAAACAGTGACAGACATGCTGCACACATCTGTGATATGACTACACATGGCTTCCCTGTAGTTGTACTGGATAAACAGTGACAGACATGCTGCACTCATCTGTGATATGACTACACATGGCTTCCCATGTAGTTGTACTGGATAGAGTGACAGACATGCTGCACACATCTGTGATATGACCACACATGGCTTCCCTGTAGTTGTACTGGATAAACAGTGACAGACATGCTGCACACTGTGATATGACTACACATGGCTTACCATGTAGTTGTACTGGATAAACAGTGACAGACATGCTGCACACTGTGATATGACTACACATGGCTTACCATGTAGTTGTACTGGATAAACAGTGACAGACATGCTGCACACTGTGATATGACTACACATGGCTTCCCATGTAGTTGTACTGGATAAACAGTGACAGACATGCTGCACACTGTGATATGACTACACGTGGCTTCCCATGTAGTTGTACTGGATAAACAGTGACAGACATGCTGCACACTGTGATATGACTACACGTGGCTTCCCATGTAGTTGTACTGGATAAACAGTGACAGACATGCTGCACACTGTGATATGACTACACATGGCTTACCATGTAGTTGTACTGGATAAACAGTGACAGACATGCTGCACACTGTGATATGACTACACATGGCTTCCCATGTAGTTGTACTGGATAAACAGTGACAGACATGCTGCACACAGCTGTGATATGACTACACATGGCTTACCATGTAGTTGTACTGGATAAACAGTGACAGACATGTTGATATGACTACACATGGCTTACCATGTAGTTGTACTGGATAAACAGTGACAGACATGTTGATATGACTACACATGGCTTACCATGTAGTTGTACTGGATAAACAGTGACAGACATGTTGATATGACTACACATGGCTTACCATGTAGTTGTACTGGATAAACAGTGACAGACATGTTGATATGACTACACATGGCTTACCATGTAGTTGTACTGGATAAACAGTGACAGACATGTTGATATGACTACACATGGCTTACCATGTAGTTGTACTGGATAAACAGTGACAGACATGTTGATATGACTACACATGGCTTACCATGTAGTTGTACTGGATAAACAGTGACAGACATGTTGATATGACTACACATGGCTTACCATGTAGTTGTACTGGATAAACAGTGACAGACATGTTGATATGACTACACATGGCTTCCCATGTAGTTGTACTGGATAAACAGTGACAGACATGTTGATATGACTACACATGGCTTCCCATGTAGCCGTGGACTCACAGCTTCATCACAGGCGATACCTTATGCCTACAAACGTCTGAATAAAGTAAATCAGTAAACTGTCAAATTGACTGTACTCAAGTAAACTCATGTAAGTAAATATATGAATAGTTATCTGAATCAAAACCAGAGAAGAAAATGAATGATGAAGTAGATAAATTGTATGTAATTCGATAGCAAAGAAGTAAATATATGATAAGATAGAAGTCATTAAAGTCCAGTTATGAGTGCAACAGATTGCCAGCTTCCAAAATACAGTCAGGTAAACAACACTGATGGTAGACTTCAAACAATGTCAGTGAAAAAATCCATTATGTAATTAACATAAAATATTTATATACTGATGAAATAAAGGAAATAATGAAGTGATCAGTACAATAACATTAACAAACCAACTAAATAACTTACACAGACACACAGACACAGACACTCACATACACACACAAGTACACACTCACAGACACACACACACACCGACACACGCACACACACAGACACACACACAGGCACACACACATGAATACATGCACAAACACACAGACACACACACACACACACACACAGACACACACAAGTACACACACACACACAGACAGACAGACAGAACACACACACACACATACACACACACATGCATGTACACACACACACACACATGCATGTACACACACACACACAACACACACAACACCAGATACATACATACACACACACACACACATGCATGTACACACACACACAGATACATACATACACACACACACACACATGCACACACACACATACACACAGACATGCACACACACACACACACACACACACATGCACACACACACAGACACAATCAAACGCACACACACATAAACACTCACACATACACACAGACATGCATGTACACACGCACAGACACACACACACACACACACATACATACACATACACACACACACACACACACACACAACACACACACACACACACACACACACACACACACACACACACACACACTTTAGTTTGGGTTTGACCTCTGCACTTAGTGAACCCTCTACATCATGCCACCACCACCACCACCATCACCACCCACCTCCACTGTCTCCACCCACACCACTGTCTCCACCCACACACCTCCCACACACACCATGTTCCTGTTGTCAGCTAATAATATGCAAATTGCCCATAAACCATTGATATGTGAATGAATGACCGTGCGTGGCTCTCAGTATTTTTTTGCCTGTCATTTTTTTTCTTTTAATATACAAGTAGGCCTACCACTGTTTTACATACTCATACTGATATTAATATTGCTGAAAGTTTTTCTTTTTTAATCTCTGACAATGGCAAAACATAATGTTTGTGAGAATTGTGGAGACGTTATGGTCATGGGTGTGATGGTGGTGACGGTAATGATGGTGGTAATGGTAAACAATGATGGTGGTAAAAGTAATGATTGTGGTAATGGTAAACAATGATGGTGGTGACGGTAATGATTGTGGTAATGGTA
>JAPXFY010000025.1:793318-843318 GCA_030674185.1 Monoplex corrugatus | reverse complement strand
AGCAACAAGATAGAGAGAGGGAGAGAGAAAGAGAGAGATGGTGATGGTTGTGGCAACAAAGGACAAAGAGAGAGAGAGAGAGTGAGAGAGAGGGTGGTGGTAGCAACAAGATAGAGAGAAGGAGAGAGAGAAGATGGTGGTGGTAGCTATGTAAACAGAATTTATTGATATGCACCTCTTTGATGACTGAATGTACTTAAGGGAAAGAATTCATTAATATACAACTCCGTATCTGGTTGGTCTTTCAGACAGCTTTTAAAAAAAAAAGTCTTTTGGTTCACGTGTAGACAGACGGCAGTTACAAAATCCTCATGACGTTTTTCAAATGGTTTTGTTTGTCGTTGGGAGCAAGGTGAAGGTGATATGGAGATGCCATTCTAATTTGTATTGATTTTAAAATCCCACGGGCGTACTCAAGTAGCAGAATATTAAACTTTGAGCTTGACAAACAGGAAATGGACTCCACAGTTAAGAGGGCTCTATGGTTTCTGTCACGTGGCGCAGAGGTATGAATGCTGACGAGACAAAGGAAAAGAAAAAAACGGTTTTCATTTTGCATTGCAAGATTTTTCTGAAATATTTTTTTTACCAATCTCCCCCCCCCCCCCCCCCATTTTTTTAAAGGGAGATTATTTCAGATGAACCAGTGAAAAGTGTATGTGTGTGTTTGTATTAAAATGTGTCAGCAAGATTTTCTCAGCTATTTCTGCATGGATTTTTACCAAATTCGGATCAAAGTCGTAGACATTGAAGAATTATAAGCACGTAAGTTTTGGAAGTCATGCCACCATGGTAAAAGGCCATGTGAACCAAAAACAAAACAAAACAAAACAAAAATCCCCAAATACTAAACAAACCCATGCAACATGTCAAAGGCTGAAAAATAGTTTTCTGATTGTGTGTGTGTGTATGCGTGTGCGTGCGGGCATGCCTAAAATCAGCACTTTCTGAGAAAGGTGCCTGAATAATATTTTGGTGTCTGACAGTTTATTCAGATTCTGTGTTCTTGTTGTGACCATCGGCCATTGTCCATGCTTCGTGTCAAGTTTTGTTTCATCTGATCTTGAAGTACAAAATCTGGATTTTCTGTGCAAGAAGGAAGATCTTTAGAATGGCTTGACCGTCTGATGTGTATGTTTCTTTATTTGTTTGCTTTTATTCTGAACAAGTTGTTTTTTCTCTTTCACGGGTGCATGCATGTTGCTTGGCGTACAGCATATAGCGTGCAGGTGTTATGTCGTACAGTGTGCATACTGTGGGGGCGCTAGGTGGAGTTTTAAAAAGGAGAAGACGATGAAGAGAAAGAGAGAGGTAACAGCCAGGTTAATTGTGAATACTGACGGCAACATGTCAAAGGCTGAAAAACAGTTTTCTGATTTTAACTGTGTGTGTGTGTGTGTGTGTGTGAGGGGGAGCGAGAGCGAGCAGTAACAACCAAAAGAGAACAGAACAAAAAATAATGTGACTGATGATGAAAGCAGAGCTTGTACATAGGGGGGGGGGGGGGGAAGAGAGGGAGGGGGAGAGAGATAGAGACTGACAGACAGACAGACAGACAGAGAGAGCAAAATGAAACAAGGAAGTGGAGCACTACAGCTAGTAAGCCACACTTTCATAAGATGATCAAGCCATCACAGTGATCTCTTGTTTCAGTTTTGACTTGTATGGAGTTAGTTTGAAGGGGAGTTGACTGTTTTCTGTCTTGTTAAGATCCACACTCACAAAGTCTGTCTCCTGGAGGCCGGCGTCTGAAGTTTGTGTGTATTAAGATCCACACTCACAAAGTCTGTCTCCTGGAGGCCGGCGTCTGAAGTTTGTGCGTATTAAGATCCACACTCACAAAGTCTGTCTCCAAGAGGCCGGCGTCTGAAGTTTGTGTGTATTAAGATCCACACTCACAAAGTCTGTCTCCTGGAGGCCGGCGTCTGAAGTTTGTGGTATTAAGATCCACACTCACAAAGTCTGTCTCCTGGAGGCCGGCGTCTGAAGTTTGTGCGTATTAAGATCCACACTCACAAAGTCTGTCTCCTGGAGGCCGGCGTCTGAAGTTTGTGTGTATTAAGATCCACACTCACAAAGTCTGTCTCCTAGAGGCCGGCGTCATGAGTTTGTGTGTATTAAGATCCTGACTCACAAAGTCTGTCTCCTAGAGGCGGGTGTCGGGAGTTTGTGTGTATTAAGATCCGACTCACAAAGTCTGTCTCCTGGAGGTGGTGTCGGGAGTTTGTTCTGAATGGTTTTCATCACACTCATAAGTCCCATATGTGCTCCACCCAAATCTGCCAGCATTTATCTGACAGACTCCTTGAGCCTGTGCAGAAATCAATGCGCTGCGATGATCTTGAATTGGGGAGATGAATTCATATTCATATTCATTCTTTTGTCGCAGTGGACTTACAGTATAAAACTTGGGTTGCTTTCCTCTTTGAGAGTGTGTTGGCGAAGTGCGGTGCCACCTATTTTTTTTTTTTTTTTTTTTTTCACCAAGACTTCAGAAAGACAGAAGATTAATCGCTTCCTATAGCAGTGATGTGTATTTGTGTGTTTATTCAACACCACACTTCCCATAGCAGTGATGTGTATTTGTGTGTTTATTCAACACCACACTTCCTATAGCAGTGATGTGTATTTGTGTGTTTATTCAACAACACACTTCCCATAGCAGTGATGTGTATTTGTGTGTTTATTCAACACCACACTACCTATAGCAGTAATGTGTATTTGTGTGTTTATTCAACACGACACTTCCTATAGCAGTAATGTGTATTTGTGTGTTTATTCAACAACACACTTCCCATGGCAGTAATGTGTATTTGTGTTTATTCAACACCACACTTCCTATAGCAGTAATGTGTATTTGTGTGTTTATTCAACACCACACTTCCCATAGCAGTAATGTGTATTTGTGTGTTTATTCAACACGACACTTCCCATAGCAGTAATGTGTATTTGTGTGTTTATTCAACAACACACTTCCCATGGCAGTGATGTGTATTTGTGTGTTTATTCAACACCACACTTCCCATAGCAGTAATGTGTGCTTGTGTGTTTATTCAACACCACACTTCCCATAGCAGTAATGTGTATTTGTGTGTTTATTCAACACCACACTTCCTATAGCAGTAATGTGTATTTGTGTGTTTATTCAACACCACACTTCCTATAGCAGTAATGTGTGCTTGTGTGTTTATTCAACACCACACTTCCCATAGCACTAATGTGTATTGTGTGTTTTATTCAACACACAAATTCCCATGGCAGTGATGTGTATTTGTGTGTTTATTCAACACCACACTTCCCATAGCAGTAATGTGTATTTGTGTGTTTATTCAACAACACACTTCCCATAGCAGTAATGTGTATTTGTGTGTTTATTCAACAACACACTTCCTATAGCAGTCATGTGTGCTTGTGTGTTTATTCAACACGACACTTCCCTTAGCAGTGATGTGTATTTGTGTGTTTATTCAACACGACACTTCCCATAGCAGTGATGTGTATTTGTGTGTTTATTCAACACCACACTTCCCATAGCAGTGATGTGTATTTGTGTGTTTATTCAACACCACACTTCCCATAGCAGTGATGTGTATTTGTGTGTTTATTCAACACCACACTTCCCATAGCAGTGATGTGTATTTGTGTGTTTATTCAACACCACACTTCCCATAGCAGTGATGTGTATTTGTGTGTTTATTCAACACCACACTTCCCATAGCAGTGATGTGTATTTGTGTGTTTATTCAACACCACACTTCCCATAGCAGTAATGTGTATTTGTGTGTTTATTCAACACCACACTTCCCATAGCAGTAATGTGTATTTGTGTGTTTATTCAACACCACACTTCCCATAGCAGTAATGTGTATTTGTGTGTTTATTCAACACCACACTTCCCATAGCAGTGATGTGTATTTGTGTGTTTATTCAACACCACACTTCCCATAGCAGTGATGTGTATTTGTGTGTTTATTCAACACCACACACTTCCCATAGCAGTAATGTGTATTTGTGTGTTTATTCAACACCACACTTCCCATAGCAGTGATGTGTATTTGTGTGTTTATTCAACACCACACACTTCCCATAGCAGTAATGTGTATTTGTGTGTTTATTCAACACCACACTTCCCATAGCACTAATGTGTATTTGTGTGTTTATTCAACACCACACTTCCTATAGCAGTAATGTGTATTTGTGTGTTTATTCAACACCACACTTCCCATAGCAGTGATGTGTATTTGTGTGTTTATTCAACACCACACTTCCCATAGCAGTAATGTGTATTTGTGTGTTTATTCAACACCACACTTCCCATAGCAGTGATGTGTATTTGTGTGTTTATTCAACACCACACTTCCCATAGCAGTAATGTGTATTTGTGTGTTTATTCAACAACACACTTCCCATAGCAGTGATGTGTATTTGTGTGTTTATTCAACACCACACTTCCCATAGCAGTAATGTGTGCTTGTGTGTTTATTCAAAATTCTCATAGCAGTGATGTGTATTTGTGTGTTTATTCAACACGACACTTCCCATAGCAGTGATGTGTATTTGTGTGTTTATTCAACACGACAGTTCCCATAGCAGTGATGTGTATTTGTGTGTTTATTCAACACGACACTTCCCATAGCAGTAATGTGTGCTTGTGTGTTTATTCAACAGGACAGTTCTGTATCTGTCTCTATGTGCATATGACATCAGCATCAAAGGAAGACAAGACAGTAAAAAGATGGAAGCAAAAAGATCAATCCCAGATCTGACAGACGCAGATTTGTCGCTTGCAGATGGAACGGTGATACAGATTGTTCTTTTTAGCATCACCCACCAAAACGACTCTGTGAATGGATAGTCAATAGACACAGTGTCGTAGGTATGGATTGACTCTGTGAATGGATAGTCAATAGACACAGTGTCGTAGGTATGGATTGACTCTGTGAATGGATAGTCAATAGACACAGTGTCGTAGGTATGGATTGACTCTGTGAATGGATAGTCAATAGACACGTGTCGTAGGTATGGATTGACTCTGTGAATGGATAGTCAATAGACACAGTGTCGTAGGTATGGATTGACTCTGTGAATGGATAGTCAATAGACACAGTGTCGTAGGTATGGATTGACTCTGTGAATGGATAGTCAATAGACACAGTGTCGTAGGTATGGATTGACTCTGTGAATGGACAGTCAATAGACACAGTGTCGTAGGTATGGATTGACTCTGTGAAGGGATAGTCAATAGACACAGTGTCGTAGGTATGGATTGCGTTATACCCGTGGTGGTTTATTTTCAGTTTTAACAAACATCCAAAATGACTTCGAAGGGATAGTTGATATGTAGAATGTTATGACTGGGATTACACTTTGTCTGTGAGATAGTTGATGTTATGACTGGGATTACACTTTGTGAGATAGTTGATGTTATGACTGGGATTACACTTTGTGAGATAGTTGATGTTATGACTGGGATTACACTTTGCGTGTCTGTGATATGTTTTTTTCCTTCCCCAGAGCTGCTTGTTTATTGTATTTCACTATTTGAGACTTGTCTGGGAGTATGTCGCATGTTACTATTGTTACCACTAACAGTTACAGTGTGATTTACATGTATTATTGTGTAAGAACAGCATGATGGATCTGTCTATAAAGTATAATCACAGAGTTGTACACACTAACAGTTGTGTGATTTATTATTGTGTAAGAACAGCGTGATGGATCTGTCTATAAAATCACAGTTGTACACACTAACAGTTGTGTGATTTATTATTGTGTAAGAACAGCATGATGGATCTGTCTATAATCACAGAGTTGTACACACTAACAGTTGTGTGATTTATTATTGTGTAAGAACAGCATGATGGATCTGTCTATAAAATCACAGTTGTACACACTAACAGTTGTGTGATTTATTATTGTGTAAGAACAGCATGATGGATCTGTCTATAAAATCAGTTGTACACACTAACAGTTGTGTGATTTATTATTGTGTAAGAACAGCGTGATGGATCTGTCTATAAAATCACAGAGTTGTACACACTAACAGTTGTGTGATTTATTATTGTGTAAGAACAGCGTGATGGATCTGTCTATAAAATCACAGTTGTACACACTAACAGTTGTGTGATTTATTATTGTGTAAGAACAGCATGATGGATCTGTCTATAAAATCACAGTTGTACACACTAACAGTTGTGTGATTTATTATTGTGTAAGAAAAGCATGATGGATCTGTCTATAAAATCACAGTTGTACACACTAACAGTTGTGTGATTTATTATTGTGTAAGAAAAGCATGATGGATCTGTCTATAAAATCACACAGTTGGACATTTTGTCTTAACCTTTTGACTCCCTCATTCTATCCTCCCAACCACAAGAACTTAACCCTTTAACTGTTGACAGCTTGTAGGAAGCTGGTGGACAGGGTGAGGGAGTGAAAAGGTTAGGTGATTGCTTTGCTAGCATGGTTGACAATGTAGGATGCTGGTGGACAGGGTGAGGGAGTGAAAAGGTTAGGTGATTGCTTTGCTAGCATGGTTGACAATGTAGGATGCTGGTGGACAGGGTGAGGGAGTGAAAAGGTTAGGTGATTGCTTTTCTAGCATGGTTGACAATGTAGGAAGCTGGTGGACAGGGTGAGGGAGTGAAAGGTTAGGTGATTGCTTTGCTAGCATGGTTGACAATGTAGGAAGGGGTGGACAGGGTGAGGATGTAGGAAGCTGGTGGACAGGTAGGATGTAGAAGCTGGTGGACAGGGTGAGATGTAGGAAGCTGGTGGACAGGTGAGGATGTAGGAAGTGGTGGACAGGGTGGGATGTAGGATGCTGGTGGACAGGTGAGGATGTAGGAAGCTGTGGACAGGTGGGGATGTAGGATGCTGGTGGACAGGGTGAGGATGTAGGAAGCTGGTGGACAGGGTGAGGATGTAGGAAGCGGGTGGACAGGTGGGATGAGGAAGCTTGGTGGACAGGTGGGGATGTAGGAAGCTGGTGGACAGGGTGAGGATGTAGGAAGTGGTGGACAGGGTGGGATGTAGGATGCTGGTGGACAGGGTGAGGATGTAGGAAGTGGTGGACAGGTGGGATGTAGGATGCTGGTGAAGGGTGAGGATGTAGAGCTGGTGACAGGGTGAGGATGTAGGAAGCTGGTGGACAGGGTGGGGATGTAGGATGCTGGTGACAGGTGAGGATGTAGAAGCTGGTGGACAGGGTGAGGATGTAGGAAGCTGGTGGACAGGGTGGGGATGTAGGATGCTGGTGGACAGGTGAGGATGTAGGAAGCTGGTGGACAGGGTGAGGATGTAGGAAGCTGGTGACAGGGTGGGGATGTAGGTGCTGTGGACAGGGTGAGGATGTAGGAAGCTGGTGGACAGGGTGGGATGTAGGAAGCTGGTGGACAGGGTGGGGATGTAGGAAGCTGGTGGACAGGGTGAGGATGTAGGAAGCTGGTGGACAGGGTGGGGATGTAGGAAGTGGTGGACAGGTGGGGAGTCAAAGGGTTAATTGGATTGCACTTTGCAGTGTTTTAAAACTTGCCCACACATTGAGTTGGGTGTGGCAGTCAAAATGTCATTGGCATTGCGTTAACCATTTAGCTCCCAACCTATTCCAGCCTCCAGCTTGACTGCTTAACCCTGTCATCAGTTTCATGCAGGAAGCTGACGCATAGGCTTTGGAGTGAAGGGGTTAATGGTTTGGAGTTTGTTCAGTAAGGATTGATCACTGTCAGACAGCTCCATATGGGCTCCACCCAAATCTGCCAGCAATTAGCTGGCAGACTCCATGACCTGCGCAAAACCCTATGTAATGTCAAGGTCATGAAATGGGGCGTTGGGGAGGGGGTGGGGACCTATGAAACACTAATCTGACACCACCAGAATGATGGGAAACATTAAAAATGGGCAGCCAACAGGTCAGTGGACTGTGAAACAGTAAGCTGACACCACCAGAATGATGGAAGCATTAAAACGGGCAGCCAACAGGTCAATCTTTAAATGTTGCAGGGCTGGGATTGAAGATTTGGCAAAAGCGTGGTAACGGATTTAATTTTACATATGTGTTTGTGGTTCAAGTGAAAATGATTCATTAAACTAAAACTAATCAAATTTTCCATCTTTCATGAAAACAACAGAAATGTGAATGAAAGTGACAGCCAGCTTTCAGGCAAACACGAAGCAGAAAAACACAAAAGTAGGATCGGAATGTGTATTTAAGACAACAAAAAAGGACATTCAAATTTTTGACCACCAACAAAAAGAAAAAAAATCCACTGATTTTGATGTCGTACTGACTGTTGTCATGTTTTAGTGGTAACAGGCCCTGAGGGCTGTCTTGTTTGTTTTTTGCACTGTCCATGGAACTCAACATTCGTCTTAAAAACCACAATTCAGCTGCCTCATTCTTACTCTGTCATTGCATGAAACAGACAGACAGTCTTGAAGGAGGGAGACACAAAAGGAACGTGAATAAAGAAGATTAGGAAAAGACAAACAACATAAATAGGACATTTATTGTTTATGAGGCAGGAATGGCAAATCGCTGCCGCTTATTGCATCAGTGAGCCATGGTGCAGTATGTGTAATTAAACGTAATTTTAGAAGGAAAATTTCCTTTTATGAGGCAAAAGAAATTAGAACGTCTAGTCACAACAGGAATGCTGGAGGAAAAAAAGAGCACCAGGTAGACCCAGGGAGAAACTATTGGACAGACCAGTGGATGAAGATAGAGAGGGTGGGAGAAGTACTTGTAGTGACAAAGGATGAATTCATATGGTGGGCCATGGTCGCCAACGCCATGCACCAGGGCACATGATCTGATGAGTCCCTGAAGCCAGAATGGCCTTTCTACATGCTTCACTGTGTTTGATGTCGTACTGATTCATATTGTTGTTATGTTGTTGTGATGACAGTCCCTGAAGCCAGAACAACCTGTTCTATATACTTCATTATGTTGTTTATTGTTGTTATTTGTTGTGATGACAGTCCTGAAGCAGAACAATCTGTTCTGTAACTTCATTATGTTGTTATATTGTTGTTATGTTGTTGTGATGACAGTCCCTGAAGCCAGAACAATCTGTTCTGTATACTTCATTATGTTGTTTATTGTTGTTATGTTGTTGTGATGACAGTCCCTGAAGCCAGAACAATCTGTTCTGTATACTTCATTATGATGTATTATTGTTGTTATATTGTTGTGGTAACAGTCCCTGAAGCCAAACAATCTGTTCTGTATACTTCATTATGTTGTTATATTGTTGTTATGTTGTTGTGATGACAGTCCCTGAAGCCAGAACAATCTGTTCTTATACTTCATTATGATGTATTATTGTTGTTTTATTGTTGTGGTAACAGTCCCTGAAGCCAAATCAACCTGTTCTGTATACTTCATTATGATGTATTATTGTTGTTATATTGTTGTGGTAACAGTCCTGAAGCAAATCAACCTGTTCTGTATACTTCATTATGATGTATTATTGTTGTGGTAACAGTCCTGAAGCCAGAACAACCTGTTCTGTATACTTCTTATGATGTATTATTGTTGTTATATTGTTTTCGTAACAGTACCAGAACTCAAACTGACCTGTTCTTATACTTAATTGTTTGTTGTATTTTGTCATATTGGTGTAGTAACAGACCTTGAAGCCCAGGACCGGCCTGTTCTGCATACCTGACTATGATCTTGTACTTAATAGTAATCGTTGTCATATTTTTGTGGTCACAGGCCCTGAAACCCAGGAACGGCCTGTTCTGCATGCTGATCCACGAGGTGCGGGAGACGTCGGCCCTGGAGATGCCTGACAGGGAGAACACATTTGTCTTGAAAGGCGACGGCCCTATGGAGTACGTCATCGAGGCCCCGGATTCCACGGAACTGAGGCTGTGGCTGTACTCCATACGTCACTGCATCGCTCCCGCTGGTGACTCTGTGTCTTCAGAGGAGCTGGCGGCCATGTGAGTTGGCTGTACATATAGTGTTGATGTGAACAGTATTTGATCTTAAACACATGTCTGACCATGCGATATCGGCCAGGTTTGCTGTCCCTGGACCAAATAATTTGACTGTTACAGTCAGCACACAGTAGGCCTAGGGTGCATTGCATGATGTTACAGTCAGCACACAGTAGGCCTAGGGTGCATTGCATGATGGTTACAGTCAGCACAGTAGGGTGCATTGCATGATGTTACAGTCAGCACAGTAGGTTGCATTGCATGATGTTACAGTCAGCACACAGTAGGCCTAGGGTGCATTACATGACTGTTACAGTCAGCACAGTATAGTAGGGTGCATTGCATGACTGTTACAGTCAGCACAGTAGGGTGCATTACATGACTGTTACAGTCAGCACAGTAGGGTGCATTACATGACTGTTACAGTCAGCACAGTATAGTAGGGTGCATTGCATGACTGTTACAGTCAGTACAGTAGGATGTATTACATGACTGTTACAGTCAGTACAGTAGGGTGCATTGCATGACTGTTACAGTCAGCACAGTATAGTAGGGTGCATTGCATGATGGTTATAGTCAGCACAGTATAGTAGGGTGCATTGCATGATGGTTATAGTCAGCACAGTATAGTAGGGTGCATTGCATGATGGTTATAGTCAGCACAGTATAGTAGGGTGCATTGCATGATGGTTATAGTCAGCACAGTATAGTAGGGTGCATTGCATGATGGTTATAGTCAGCACAGTATAGTAGGGTGCATTGCATGATGGTTATAGTCAGCACAGTATAGTAGGGTGCATTGCATGATGGTTATAGTCAGCACAGTATAGTAGGGTGCATTGCATGATGGTTATAGTCAGCACAGTATAGTAGGGTGCATTACATGACTGTTACAGTCAGCACAGTACAGTAGGATGTATTACATGACTGTTACAGTCAGCACAGTACAGTAGGATGTATTACATGACTGTTACAGTCAGTATAGTAGGGTGCATTGCATGACTGTTACAGTCAGCACAGTATAGTAGGGTGCATTGCATGATGGTTATAGTCAGCACAGTATAGTAGGTGCATTACATGACTGTTACAGTCAGCACAGTAGGGTGCATTGCATGACTGTTACAGTCAGTACAGTAGGATGTATTACATGACTGTTACAGTCAGTACAGTAGGGTGCATTGCATGACTGTTACAGTCAGCACAGTATAGTAGGGTGCATTGCATGATGGTTATAGTCAGCACAGTATAGTAGGGTGCATTACATGACTGTTACAGTCAGCACAGTAGGGTGCATTGCATGACTGTTACAGTCAGTACAGTAGGATGTATTACATGACTGTTACAGTCAGTACAGTAGGGTGCATTGCATGACTGTTACAGTCAGCACAGTATAGTAGGGTGCATTGCATGATGGTTATAGTCAGCACAGTATAGTAGGGTGCATTGCATGATGGTTATAGTCAGCACAGTATAGTAGGGTGCATTGCATGATGGTTATAGTCAGCACAGTATAGTAGGGTGCATTACATGACTGTTACAGTCAGCACAGTACAGTAGGATGTATTACATGACTGTTACAGTCAGTATAGTAGGGTGCATTGCATGACTGTTACAGTCAGCACAGTATAGTAGGGTGCATTGCATGATGGTTATAGTCAGCACAGTATAGTAGGGTGCATTACATGACTGTTACAGTCAGCACAGTAGGGTGCATTGTATGATGGTTACAGTCAGCACAGTAGGGTGCATTGCATGATGGTTACAGTCAGCACAGTAGGGTGCATTGCATGATGGTTACAGTCAGCACAGTAGGGTGCATTGCATGACTGTTACAGTCAGCACAGTATAGTAGGGTGCATTACATGACTGTTACAGTCAGCACAGTAGGGTGCATTACATGACTGTTACAGTAGCACAGTAGGGTGCATTGCATGGCTGTTACAGTCAGCACAGTATAGTAGGTGCATTGCATGGCTGTTACAGTCAGCACAGTAGGGTGTATTACATGACTGTTACAGTCAGCACAGTAGGGTGTATTACATGACTGTTACAGTCAGCACAGTATAGTAGGTGCATTGCATGGCTGTTACAGTCAGCACAGTATAGTAGGGTGCATTGCATGGCTGTTAGAGTCAGCACAGTATAGTAGGGTGCATTACATGATTGTTATAGTCAGCACGGTAGGGTGTATTACATGATTGTTAGAGTCAGTACAGTATAGTAGGGTGCATTACATGATTGTTATAGTCAGCACAGTATAGTAGGGTGCATTGCATGGCTGTTAGAGTCAGCACAGTATAGTAGGGTGCATTACATGATTGTTATAGTCAGCACAGTAGGGTGTATTACATGATTGTTAGAGTCAGTACAGTATAGTAGGGTGCATTGCATGGCTGTTAGAGTCAGTACAGTATAGTACGGTGCATTGCATGGCTGTTAGAGTCAGCACAGTATAGTAGGGTGCATTACATGATTGTTATAGTCAGCACAGTAGGGTGCATTGCATGGCTGTTACAGTCAGTACAGCAGGGTGCATTACATGATTGTTACAGTCAGCACAGCAGGGTGCATTACATAGCTGTTACAGTCAGTACAGCAGGGTGTATTACATAGCTGTTACAGTCAGCACAGTATAGCAGGGTGCATTACATGGCTGTTACAGTCAATACAGCAGGGTGCATTACATAGCTGTTACAGTCAGTACAGCAGGGTGCATTACATGGCTGTTACAGTCAGTACAGCAGGGTGCATTACATAGCTGTTACAGTCAGTACAGCAGGGTGCATTACATAGCTGTTACAGTCAGTATAGCAGGGTGCATTACATAGCTGTTACAGTCAGCACAGCAGGGTGCATTACATGGCTGTTACAGTCAGTACAGCAGTGTGCATTGCGTGATTGTTACAGTCAGCACAGTATAGTAGGGTGCATTACATGGCTGTTACAGTCAGTACAGCAGGGTGTATTACATAGCTGTTACAGTCAGCACAGTATAGCAGGGTGCATTACATGGCTGTTACAGTCAGCATAGTAGGGTGCATTACATGACTGTTACAGTCAGCACAGTATAGTAGGGTGCATTACATGGCTGTTACAGTCAGCACAGCAGGGTGCATTACATAGCTGTTACAGTCAGTATAGCAGGGTGCATTACATGGCTGTTACAGTCAGTATAGCAGGGTGCATTACATAGCTGTTACAGTCAGTACAGCAGGGTGCATTGCATGATTGTTACAGTCAGTACAGCAGGGTGCATTACATGGCTGTTACAGTCAGCACAGCAGGGTGCATTACATAGCTGTTACAGTCAGTATAGCAGGGTGCATTACATGGCTGTTACAGTCAGTACAGCAGGGTGCATTACATAGCTGTTACAGTCAGTATAGCAGGGTGCATTACATAGCTGTTACAGTCAGTATATCAGGGTGCATTACATAGCTGTTACAGTCAGTATAGCAGGGTGCATTACATAGCTGTTACAGTCAGTACAGCAGGGTGCATTGCATGATTGTTACAGTCAGTACAGCAGGGTGCATTACACAGCTGTTACAGTCAGTACAGCAGGGTGCATTACATAGCTGTTACAGTCAGTATAGCAGGGTGCATTACATAGCTGTTACAGTCAGTATAGCAGGGTGCATTGCATGATTGTTACAGTCAGTACAGCAGGGTGCATTACATGGCTGTTACAGTCAGTACAGCAGGGTGCATTACATAGCTGTTACAGTCAGTATAGCAGGGTGCATTACATGGCTGTTACAGTCAGTACAGCAGGGTGCATTACATAGCTGTTACAGTCAGTATAGCAGGGTGCATTACATGGCTGTTACAGTCAGTACAGCAGGGTGCATTACATAGCTGTTAAGTCAGTATAGCAGGGTGCATTACATGGCTGTTACAGTCAGTACAGCAGGTGTCATTACAATGGCAGTTACAGTCAGTACAGCAGCAGGGTCAATTACATAGCTGTTACAGTCAGTATAGCAGGGTGCATTACATGGCTGTTACAGTCAGTACAGCAGGTGCATTACATAGGCTGTTTACAGTCCAGCTACAGCAATGTGCATTGCATGAAATCCTCTTACTGCTTGTTTCTCAATAAGTTTAACCCCTTGACTCCTGCATCCTGTTCACCAGCATCCTGCATTATCAAGCATGCCAGCAAAGCGAAAACTTAACCCTTTGACTCCTGCCTCCTGTTCACCAGCATCCTGCATTATCAAGCATGCCAGCAAAGCGAAAACTTAACCCTTTGACTCCTGCCTCCTGTTCACCAGCATCCTGCATTATCAAGCATGCCAGCAAAGCGAAAACTTAACCCTTTGACTCCTGCCTCCTGTTCACCAGCATCCTGCATTATCAAGCATGCCAGCAAAGCGAAAACTTAACCCTTTGACTCCTGCCTCCTGTTCACCAGCATCCTGCATTATCAAGCATGCCAGCAAAGCCTACTCACCAGCTTCCTCTAAACTTAACCCTTTGATTTTTCCCCCGCATCCTATCCACCAGGTGGAATCAAAGGGTTAAGTTTATTCAGCTGGTGGGTATAGTGCAGGAGTCATAGTGTTATCTGTGTGTGATGAGTCCCTCTTGAGCGAGCTGTGTCATGTGTGATCCAGTTATTATGTTTTTTATTTGGGACAGGTCTCCTGTGTGGGTTAAAAGCAAACAGTGATGAACAGCGACACAAAGGTCTGATGTGTGTTATTTGGTCACAGATGGTGATGTCATCTGTATGTTTTGACATTTGTGACACACAATGGGAAAACCCAGCTAAAGACACAGCCAGCCAGTCATAGTTTTGGCCCCAAATGTTTGGAAAGTGTCAATATTATGACAACTAATGTTTCCATATTTTGAGGCTTTTAACAGCTAATCTTCATTTACGTCTAACCTTCAATTTCTCAAAGTTGCAGGGCTTTTAGCACCATAAAAAACAATTTTGAAAAAATGTTGAATTTTTTTTAGCTTTTTACTTTCATTGTCTGTGCATCTAAAATGACAGTTATAACATATAAATGATTTCCGTTTTTTCTCATTTTAATTTGTAAACTTTGAATTTGTAAAATGAGCTAAAAACTCAGATATGAAAATTTCACTTTTTAGTCTGCTTTTTGTCTGTTGCATTAGAATGTGTTGTTACAGGCGCTCTGTTTATAGGCTTTTCTTTTTAACCCTTGGACTCACGCACATTATCCACCACCAGCATATGAAACATTCAACACTTTGACTCCCTGACTGATAGGTGAGCCGGTCACAGTGTTAAATTTGTGTTTTACAGTCGTGGTTGACAAAGCACAATGCTAGTGGTTAGGTTATAGGGTTAGGGAGTCAATGGGTTTTAAACCATGGGGAAGGGAGGGGGGGGATGTTTATGGTTATGACTATATGAGGGTCGTCCAGTCTGTGACTAGTATTTTGTTCATGAGACAACAGTGACAATATGAACAAGAACAGGGTTTTTAATCCTTTGACTCCCGCAGCCTGTCCACTAGAATCTTTCATTGTCAACCATGCTTACAAAGCAAAAACAGCCCATTGATTCACTCACCTTATCCACCAGCTCCCTTTGACTCCCTCACCCTATCTACTTCCTTTCTGGTGGATAGGGTAAGGGAGCCAAAGGGTGAATTTTTTTGCAGTTGGTGGACAGGCTGCGGGAGTCAAAGGGTTAATGACGAAAGTAAGTTGGGCAGAAATGTTCAGGCAGCTGGTTGTTGTCAATCAAACACAAAAGACAAGAAAGAGACAAAATCTGAGAGATTTAGGACACAAATAAACAGATCGAATATGTCCCCTGATGTTTGTGTAAGCTGAAGAAGATGACTGTGTGTGATTTTTGTTGTGAAAATAAACAGATCAGATATGTCCCCTGATGTTTGTGTAAGCTGAAGAAGATGACTGTGTGTGGCAGATCAGATATGTCCCCTGATGTTTGTGTAAGCTGAAGAAGATGACTGTGTGTGGCAGATCAGATATATCCCCTGATGTTTGTGTAAGCTGAAGAAGATGACTGTGTGTGATTTTTGTTGTGAAAATAAACAGATCAGATATATCCCCTGATGTTTGTGTAGCTGAAGAAGAAGACTGTGTGTGGCAGATCAGATATGTCCCCTGATGTTTGTGTAAGCTGAAGAAGATGACTGTGTGTGGCAGATCAGATATATCCCCTGATGTTTGTGTAAGCTGAAGAAGATGACTGTGTGTGTGATTTTTGTTGTAAACAGGCGTCCCAGGTTGCCCACTGCACCGTCTGGGTCCATAGAAAGAAAAGGTCAGTATGTGTTCACACTCTGCTGGTACTGGGTGGGGCGGTGGTTAATTAACCCTTGACTTTCTCACTGGGGTGGGGCGGTGGTTAATTAACCCTTCACTTTCTCACTGGGGTGGGGCGGTGGATAATTAACCCATCACTTTCTCACTGGGGTGGGGCGGTGGTTAATTAACCCTTCACTTTCTCACTGGGGTGGGGCGGTGGTTAATTAACCCTTCACTTTCTCACTGGGGTGGGGCGGTGGTTAATTAACCCTTGACTTTCTCAGCCTGTTCACCAGCTTCCTGCATCATCAGCCAAGATAACACAGCTAAAACTTAACCCTTTCACTCCCTTACCCTGTTTGAAAATTTGGGAGGAAGTGAAAGAGTTAAGTTTTTGCCGGTGAGCAGGGTGAGGGAGTGAAAAGGTTAATTTTTTTCAGCTGGTGGACAGAGTGAGGGAGTTGAAGGGTTAAACTGTTGTTTTGTAAGACAGGTTGCTTAAATCCCGTGTCGGTTTTCATTTCTTGATATATTTCATGTGTAAATGTGTACAAGTGTCAAGCTGAACATCATGTAAGAGTGTTTCATTCACATGATGTGTTGTGTGTGTGTGTGTGCACATGTATGTGTGTGTGATGTGTGTGTGTGGCACATGTTGTGTGTGTGTGTGTGTGTGTGGGAGGGCAGTTGTTGTGTGTGTGGTGGTGATGTGTTGTGTGTGTGGGTGGCATGTTGTGTGTGTGTGTGTGGTGGTAGGGTGTGTGGTGGGTGGAGGAGTGTGTGTGTGTGTGTGTAGTGGGTGGGAGGGTGTGTGTGTGTGGTGGTGTGGGTGGGAGGCGTGTGTAGTGTGTGTGTAGTGGGTGGGAGGGTGTGTGTGTGCGGTGGTGTGGGTGGGAGGGCATGTGTGTGTGTGTGTGGTGGGTGGGAGGGTGTGTGTGTGTGGTGGTGGTGGGTGGGAGGGCATGTGTGTGGTGCGTGCCTGTGTGCGTGGTGTGTGTGTATGCGTGCGTGTACGTGCGCGCGCACGTGTGTGTGTGTGTGTGTGTTTCAGAGTCTCTGTGTATGACTTGTAGCAGCCACAATCCTCAAAATATATGTAAATGTAAAATGCTGCAGTACAGAACTACTTTATGTAGCTCAATGTTTCTTGTCTATGATCGAATCATTTTCTCTCTTCAATTCAGTATTCATCATATTGTAGTATATTTGAAAAGACATTTATTGTCATGTCTTGTCTGTCTCTGTCTGTCCACCCTCCACCAGCGTCCAAATAGAAATTGCTGGATATAATTAGTGTCCTCATCTGTCTTGCAGTGGGTGATTATCGTGGGTTTAGGGCTTGAAATGATGAATGGTTGTAAAAAAATCCTTTTCTGTCTTTCAGACACCAATCCCATCACGGCAACTCAGCGCAGCTCATCCCAGGGCAGTCTGGGTAATTCCAGCGCAGACGCCGGCCCCCGCCCTGCCCCGCGACCTTGGAGCATGATACATTCCACTGACCTGGCCACCGCACATCACCATAGCAACTCTGATGTTGGCGCCTCTCCGCGTTACGACAGCAGTTTTGGTGAGTGTGGGGCGTGTGTGTGTGTAGAAAGGTGGTCAGATGGTTGAGACATTCGTCTGCCAGTAACTAATTTGAGGTTCTGGGATTAACGTCCTGTTGAGGTTTTCATTTTTCTCCTCAGTTTTACTGGGAAATTGAACTGATTGTTTAGTCCTTTGGAAGGTGATGAAAAACGAGTTGGATTTGTGTGCCTTCTGGCCTGTGCATGCTAAAAGATCCCACAGCAGTTGAAAATCATGAAAAACAGGGCATTTGCCTGGCTGTCCTGGCATAAAACATTGGAGAGATGGTTGATTTCCCAGGTCCAAGGCCAGTTAGTTTTCTTGCCTTTATGACGTCATGGTCCCCCCCCCCCCCCCCCCCCCCCCCCTCCAAAAAAAAAAAAAAAAAAAGGTGGTGTTTGCCAGATAAATGCTGACAGATGTGGGTGGTGTTTGTGTGACACGCATTTGGCTGTAAGGCTATGTGATTGTTCACAAGTATTTTAGGTCATTTAGGCAAATTTGTGTATGGGTGTTGTGTTGTGTGTGTGTTGTGTGTGTGTGTGTTAGTGTTGTGTGTGTGTGTGTGTGTTTGTGTAGTTTGGTTGTTGTGTGTGTTGTGTTGTGTGTGTTGTGTGTGTTGTGTTGTGTTGTTGTGTGTGTGTGTGTTGTTGTGTGTGTTGTGTGTTTTGTGTTGTGTGTGGTGTGTGTGTTGTGTGTGTGTGTGTGTTGTGTGTGTGTTTGTTGTGTGTGTGTGTTGTGTGTGTTGTGTTGTGTTGTTGTGTTGTGTTGTTGTGGTGTGTGTGTGTGTGTGTGTTGTGTGTGTGTGTGTGTTGTGTGTGTGTGTGGTGTGTGTTTGTGTGTGTGTGTGTGTGTGTGTAGTGTGTGTTGTGTTGTGTGTTGTGTGGTGTGTATGTTGTGTGTGTGTTGTGTGTGTGTGTTGTGTGTGTGTGTGAGATGTTGTTATTGATAGTGCCATGACTTTGTCTTGTGTGTGTGTTGATCGTGTTGTTTGTGTGTTGATGTTGTTAGTTGTTGTTGTGTGTGTTGTTGTGATATGATATGCATTGCTTGTTATGTCTGTGTTAACCATCCTATTATTACTATTAATATATATTATTACTGTCATTGTTTGTTGATTGTTGTTGTTGTTGTTGACTGATGTATGATGATTATTGTTATTGTGTTATTATTACCATGTTAACTTATTATTATATTATTTATATTATTTGTCTTGTATTATTTTATTGATTATTTTGTTAATTGTTTTATCTGAACTGTTTGTCTAGTGTTTGGGATTATTGTTATTGCTGTTATTATCCTTGTTAACATTATTTTCATTATTATTATATATAACTGTTTGTTGGTGTTGGTATTATTGTTATTGCTATTATTATCCTTGTTAACATTATTTTCATTATTATTATTATAA
This sequence comes from Monoplex corrugatus, assembly GCA_030674185.1. Classification (NCBI taxonomy): domain Eukaryota; kingdom Metazoa; phylum Mollusca; class Gastropoda; order Littorinimorpha; family Ranellidae; genus Monoplex; species Monoplex corrugatus. Next base: position 824,129 of record JAPXFY010000025.1, on the reverse strand, counting down.
CTGTTTGTTGGTGTTGGTATTATTGTTATTGCTATTATTATCCTTGTTAACATTATTTTCATTATTATTACTATAACTGTTTGTTGGTGTTGGTATTATTGTTATTGCTATTATTATCCTTGTTAACATTATTTTCATTATTATTACTATAACTGTTTGTTGGTGTTGGTATTATTGTTATTGCTATTATTATCCTTGTTAACATTATTTTCATTATTATTATTATAACTGTTTGTTGGTGTTGGTATTATTGTTATTGCTATTATTATCCTTGTTAACATTATTTTCATTATTATTACTATAACTGTTTGTTGGTGTTGGTATTATTGTTATTGCTATTATTATCCTTGTTAACATTATTTTCATTATTATTACTATAACTGTTTGTTGGTGTTGGTATTATTGTTAACGCTATTATTATCCTTGTTAACATTATTTTCATTATTATTACTATAACTGTTTGTTGGTGTTGGTATTATTGTTATTGCTATTATTATCCTTGTTAACATTATTTTCATTATTATTACTATAACTGTTTGTTGGTGTTGGTATTATTGTTATTGCTATTATTATCCTTGTTAACATTATTTTCATTATTATTACTATAACTGTTTGTTGGTGTTGGTATTATTGTTATTGCTATTATTATCCTTGTTAACATTATTTTCATTATTATTACTATAACTGTTTGTTGGTGTTGGTATTATTGTTATTGCTATTATTATCCTTGTTAACATTATTTTCATTATTATTACTATAACTGTTTGTTGGTGTTGGTATTATTGTTATTGTTATCAATTTTTGTATAGCACTATTCTTGAAACTCCTTTGAAGACAGCATGTATGACATGTAATGAAAGTTGTCTGAGCGGTCAGACTGACCGATGTTGATGGCTTACACAGCATGTATTACATATAATGAAAGTTGTCCGAGTGGTCAGACTGACTGATGTTGATGACTTACTACCAACAGAACAGGAGACGAACGGGGAAGGGTCGATCGACACACGCCTGAAGGAGTACCCATGGTTCCATGGCACGCTGTCGCGGGCAGACGCAGCACAGCTGGTTCTGCAGCAGGGCCCTTCAGGCCATGGCGTCTTTCTGGTTCGCAAAAGTGAAACGCGCACTGGGGAATACGTCTTGACCTTCAACTTTCAGGGCAGGGCCAAGGTGAGCTTTTTTACTTTTTTTTTTAACATTTTTGAAAACTTGTAATAGTTTGGGTTGCCAGCCAAATGGATGTTTGTGCCTTTTTAAAATATTTTTTATCTGTTTTGTGATACATCATTCTGACAGGTCACAGGGCTTAAAACGTTCCGCGTCTGGGCGGAATTCCGCGATTTCGGTTTGTCAAAAAAAAAAAAACAAAAAAAAAACAAAAACCCAACAACAACAAACTGAAAGGAGCAAGGCATCCATATCGGCTTGCAAGTGTTCATAGCAGTGGATCACAAGTTATGGCCCCCGGACCCTCCTAGTTTCAGTGGTTTTTTTCCTCCTCCTGTTTTAAGCCCTGAGGTCAGCATCCATACAGTTTTAGTGCGGTGGGGGTGTAAATAGATGGACGTTGGGGGAAAGGGATGACATTTTTTGAATAGGGAATGGGTGGATGGTTACTGTGCATTTACAGAACGTACTTGTAGCTCAGGGAAAGGGATGATGATTTTGAATAGAGGGTAGATGAATGGTTACTGCACATTTAACTTTCTCGCTACGAGCGTCGGGATTTCCTGATCATGTCTCAACGACGCTTGTCTACGAGCGTCGGAGAAATCCTGCTTGAGTTTTGAAAATTCGTGGGGCTTTCAGTATTTCCGTTAACTGAGATTAATAGCCGGAAATAGATTCTTTGGTCATTCTTAGCCTCGTTTCAAGCCATGAGGTGACTGTACTATGCAGTTGGTGTGTGGACAGTGCAAAGTTCATGACGCACTATCTCCGCAGCGAAGCAGACGACTGAAAAGCAAATGGCTGAACAACACTCAACAACTCAGCGCTGTTCAACACGATCTCTTCCTTCAGTGCACGTGGAGTGTGTGCACATTGGATTTTATGAAATTTCATTCAAAATGTGACTGTAGGAACTGATGTATTGACCTGACTGTGTATTTTGTAAGACATTTTTCAGCTGGAAATTTGTGTAATTTTTACTTGTACCATTACTCAGCAACCATGATAGATAGACAATTGTAATTTCAGCATTTTGTACACCAATCTTTTTATATATGACCCGCCAAATTTCAAAACTCTTTGTTTTCATTTGTTTGTATGAGAATTTTTCTCATGACCTATACAAATGGTGCGTATCAGGGAACGGCAAGGGGCATAATCGTACGTAGCGAGTGAGTTAAGGGATACACATGCAGCTTAGGGAAAGGGATGAAAATGTTCATTAGGGGCTGGGTGGATGGTTACTGTACATTTACAGGATGTATGTGTTGTTGGGGGAAATGTATGAGGATTTTGAATAGGGGCTGGGTGGATGGTTACTATACATTTACAGGATGTATGTGTTGCTGGGGGAAATGTATGAGGATTTTGAATAGGGGCTGGGTGGATGGTTACTGTACATTTACAGGATGTATGTGTTGCTGGGGGAAATGTATGAGGATTTTGAATAGGGGCTGGGTGGATGGTTACTGTACATTTACAGGATGTATGTGTTGCTGGGGGAAATGTATGAGGATTTTGAATAGGGGCTGGGTGGATGGTTACTGTACATTTACAGGATGTATGTGTTGCTGGGGGAAATGTATGAGGATTTTGAATTGGGGCTGGGTGGATGGTTACTGTACCTTTACAGGATGTATGTGTTGTTGGGGGAAATGTATGAGGATTTTGAATAGGGGCTGGGTGGATGGTTACTGTACATTTACAGGATGTATGTGTTGCTGGGGGAAAGGGATGATAGTTTTGAATAGGGGTTAGGTGGATGGTCGGTCACTGTGCACTTATGGAGTACACACACATGATGTATACACCCAGACCCAGACACTAGTATAGCACTTTTGATTATGTGCTGGTGTGTGTGCTCCCACACACATAGACATGTATTTACACGCACGCTAAAACACACACACATAGACATGTATTTACACGTACGCTAAAACACACACACATAGACATGTATTTACACGCACACTAAAACACACACACATAGACATGTATTTATACGCACGCTAAAACACACACACATAGACATGTATTTACACGCACGTTAAAACACACACACACATAGACGACACATATAGACATGTATTTACACGCACGTTAAAACACACACACATAGACATGTATTTACACGCACGCTAAAACACACACACATAGACATGTATTTACACGCACGCTAAAACACACACACATAGACATGTATTTACACGCACGTTAAAACACACACACACATAGACATGTATTTACACGCACGTTAAAACACACACACATAGACATGTATTTACACGCACACTAAAACACACACACATAGACATATATTTACACGCACGCTAAAACACACATACATAGACATGTATTTACACGCACGCTAAAACACACACACATAGACATGTATTTACACGCACGCTAAAACACACTTGCTCATACACACACTGTGTACAGGACATTTTGACAGCTTTTCTCAAACAATGCTTCAAACAATGCTTCAAACAACGCATCTCACAGGTGATCATTTTGTGCTCCACAGTTTGGTCAACATACAGATCTGGCACTGGTATGTTAGGGTGTTGATGAAAGTAGAACTGATCATATTGATTGTAAATCATTCTGACTATTTTTATTATAATCAGTCCTTTGTTTCCGTCATCCATTCCTTTGTTTGTCAGTCCCATCCATCATTCTGTTTCTTCACTTTACCTGGTTAACCTTTGACCCCAGCATGTCGTTTTCCAGCATCTCCGAATGACCATCAACAACGACCGCAAGTGCCGTGTGCAGCACCTCTGGTTTGAGACCATCTTCGACATGTTAGAGCACTTCCGCACCCACCCCATCCCCCTGGAGTCTGGGGGCACGTCTGATGTCACCCTTACCGACTACATCGTCGCCATGGAGCGCCCTCGCACCCCCTCCTCTTCCCTCCCTAGGAATCTTCCCCGAGGAAGCAGCACGGTGGCGGGCACGGCCATGAGGAATTCACTGTCGGTACATCATGGGATGGAGAATCGGGATGTGGTGGTGGTCAGTGGCTCCGTGAGGTCAAGGACATCATCCATCGAGAATGTGGTTCGCGAGCAGACGAGCAGCGCTCAGCAACATGGGACTCGTGCTGTGGACAATCATTACTCATTTGTGTAAAAGGGTGGGGGTGGGGAGTAATATGAATTGAGAGAGACAGAGTGTGTGTATGTTGAAGAGCAGGATGTGTGTGTGTGTATGTGTGTGTGTGTGTGTGTGCATGCATGCATGCTTGCATGTATGTGTGTTTGTGTGTATGATAGAGAGAGAAAAGATTTGACCATTTCTATTTGTGTGAAGAAAAGAAACCATAACTTAGTTACAGAAAATGCCTAGTGCCCCTTTTTCCCTTTTTTCCCTTTTCTTCTTTTCTGTTTTTGGGATAAAAAGTAAACAGGCCATGAGTGTGATAAGGAGGGTGTAGATACCAGCCTTGGGTCTGCTGGTGTCATACTCACTGTGTGCGTGTGTGCCTGACAGAGAGAGAGAGCGCATCTTATTGAAAACTGCAATAGTAAATATGAAGTAGAACCCGTGATGATGATGATGATGATGATGATGATGATAGAAGTACATTTGAGGTGACTGGAATGTGAGTTATAAAAGTGTTTGTGATTAGGATTATGCTTTTTTCACCACAAAGTACATTTGAGGTGACTGGAATGTGAGTTATAAAAGTGTTTGTGATTAGGATTATGCTTTTTTCACCACAAAGTACATTTGAGGTGACTGGAATGTGAGTTATAAAAGTGTTTGTGATTAGGATTATGCTTTTTTCACCACAAAGTACATTTGAGGTGACTGGAATGTGAGTTATAAAGGTGTTTGTGATTAGGATTATGCTTTTTTCACCACAAAGTACATTTGAGGTGACTGGAATGTGAGTTATAAAGGTGTTTGTGATTAAAACAATGCTTTTTTTAGGACAATGCTTTTTTCACCACAACGTACATTTGAGTGACTGTGGAATGTGAGTTATAAAGGTGTTTGTGATTAGTATGATGCTTTTTTCACCCACCTTGCAAAGGAAAGTTTTTCTCTTTGAAATGACAAAGTTCCACAACAACAAAAGACAGCTTCAGAATACCAGGGTACTTTCCAGTAGAATGAGACCAACAAACTTATACGTCAAAGACTCACCGGCAAAAAAAATTATTCATTTCATCTCTTTGGAAGTATTCACCTCCTGCTGCCACACACTTCTGCATTCGCTTGATCCACTGTAGAAATCTCGCTCTGTAGGCTTCTTTGGGTATATGTGACAGACACTGGAAACCGCCGTTCCAAAGGCTGCTCGGCTCTTGAAACTTCTTCCGGCCAGTGATTTCTTCAGATGTGGAAACAGGTTAAAGTCACAGGGTGCAAGATCTGGGGAGTAAGCAGGGTGTGGCAAAGTATGGATGTTCTCGGTTGCAAGGTATTCTCGTACGAGCCTTGACTTGTGAGCAGGTGCGTTATCATGAAGAATCTTGATTCCTCTCATGCCTGCAGTTGGTGGGAAAGTTGCATAAAACTTCTTGATGTCGGATAGTATGAGTCTCTGTAGAACTTTCCGGTGACGGTCTCTTCTTGTTTGCATGGTTTCTGTAGCACGATCCCCTTTGTGTTGAAAAAGATGGTGTATGACACTTTCTTTTGCGAACGTTGATGACGAGCGATTTGAGGAGGAATCTCACCTTTAGGAATCCAGGCCTTGTTCTGTGACTTTCTCCGAGGTTCATATATGTACACCCAGGTTTCCTCACTGTCACAATTTCATTCAGCTGCTTAGGGTTGCAGTTCTTGTAAATTTTCAGCATATCTTGGCAGAAACGTAACCTACCCTCCTTATTTTCTGGCGTCAAAGTATGAGGGATCCATCTTGATGACACCTTCCTGTAGCCAAGCTGATTTCTTAGGATCCTCGATGCAGTCGATGAATGAATGTCACGACAACCAGCGATCTCTTCAAGGCTGACTCTTGGATCAGCATCAGCCACTGCCTTCACACTAGCCACTAACTTTTCATCGCACTTTTTGCTTTTTCGCATTTTCCCCCTGTTGTCTTCAGTGCTGGCCTGGCTACTTGCAAAATGATTTACCCATCTGAACACAGTTGCTTTCGAAGGGGCAGAAGGTTGTCCCACAGTTCTCATGTCCGAAAGTATTTCGGATGCATTCTTTCCGAGGGCGACACGTACCTTGATGTAGCTGCGATAATCCGCTGTTGAAAATGATATTTTCTTCGCCATTTTTCAAATCAGTGTCTGACAGGGCCTAGACTTACACTGTCAGGACCGTAAGACGGTTCAAAGATGAATAACGAAATTTGGCACAGAATTACATCATAGACTGACGTTTTCTGTGACGTAATTTCCATTTTCTGTAAATGCGTTTTCGAGCTATACAGACGTGGTCTCATTTTACTGGAAAGTACCCTCGTATAAATGGACATCATTATAAGAGATGTTCATGTCAGAGTAATAAAACATAATTCCAAAGTCAAATAATTTCAACAAAGTACAGCACCACATGCTATGTAGATCATTTACACCACATATGTGAGTTGTGGAGAGTGGGAAAATATACATGTCAACCACTGTTTGAGTCAGACCCTGGTATCAGACCAAAAATCATGGTAAAGTGACAAACAGGGATACGTGGGTGTTTTGTTTTGTTTTTTTGTTTGTTTTTTAAACAGTTTATTCATGTGTTCTCTATTCATAAAAGATTAAAGGTGTCTTCTTGTGGAAAGAATGAGTGTCATAATATTGAAATACAATACCTTCTGTGAATTGACAAAACAAGCTTGCTACTGCAAATGCTGTGCCAAAATCGTGCGAATGTAGTTTTGGCGCAGTTTTCTGATTTTGTCCAATGTTTTGTTTGTGCGCCATAGTACATGGAAAGCAACGAATAAAAGTAGAAATTATGGGTAACCTGTACAAGTTGACACGTACGGACAAAGGTGGTTTACTACAAAGGGTGGATGATGAGTATGTGTTGTTCACTGTGACAAAGGTGTTTACTACAAAGGTGGATGATGAGTATGTGTTTGTTCACTGTGACAAAGGTGGTTTACTACAAAGGGTGGATGATAAGTATGGTGTTGTTCATGTGACAAAGGGGTTTACTACAAAGGGTAGATGAATATGTGTTTGTTCACTGTGACAAAGGTGGTTTACTACAAAGGTGGGTGATAAGTATGTGTTTGTTCACTGTGACAAAGGGTTTACTACAAAGGTAATGAGAGTATGGTGTCTGTTCACTGTGACAAAGGTGGTTTACTACAAAGGGTGGATGATGAGTATGGTGCTGTTCACTGTGACAAAGGTGTTTACTACAAAGGTGATGATGAGTATGATGTCTGTTCACTGTGACAAAGGGGGGTTTACTACAAAGGTGGATGAGAGTATGGTGTCTGTTCACTGTGACAAAGGTGGTTTACTACAAAGGGTAGATGATGAGTATGGTGTCTGTTCACTGTGACAAAGGTGGTTTACTACAAAGGGTGGATGATGAGTATGGTGTCTGTTCACTGTGACAAAGGTGGTTTACTACAAAGGGTGGATGGTGAGTATGGTGTCTGTTCACTGTGACAAAGGTGGTTTACTACAAAGGGTGGATGTGAGTAGGTGTCTGTTCACTGTGACAAGGTGGTTACTACAAAGGTGGATGATGATATGGTGTCTGTTCACTGTGTTGACTAAGAGTGATGGTGGTACTATCTAACAGTGTTGTGACGATGATGGTATGTAAAATGCTGATTGTGACAGCAACATGTTTTGGTCTGTGTCTGTGTTACTGTGTTGGTGTCAACAGTGTTCAAGTCCTAAGGTGAGTTCTCTACATTTCTTTTCTATATCAGTTTTTCATCTCACCTGAATTCATTCTCCTTTTTCTTATGCAACAGTTTTTGTTTTTGTACTGTTAAAAATGATTTTGAAAGTATTGGTGAAGGTTGTGGCAATGAGTTTGGAATATGGTGGTAATGGTGAGTGACTGATTGTATTACGTGCGGTGATTTTGTTGAGTGTTTTGTGAGTTGTGACAGTTGGTGAAAAGTAGGGTCATCTTATGGGGTCAGGGGCCTCACAAGAATGATTTTGTTGAGTATTTTGTGAGTTGTGACAGTCGGTGAAAAGTAGGGTCATCTTATGGGGTCAGTGGCCTCACAGGAATGGTGATTTGGAGAATGTCAAAGGAAGTTGTAGCTATCAGTAAAGTGTGTTTGGTGGTTGCCATAGTCGGATGGTGTGAATGTCAGATTTGCTAACCAGTCGATGGGTTCAGGGTGGAGATTTTGAACATCTCCTGGGTCAACCTGACCTGTAGACCTGCTTGTACCGGAACTTCCTTCATGTGTGTGTACACACATGGAACATCAGATACACAGGATAACCCTTTGACTCCCTCACCTTATCCGCCAGCATACTGTTTGTTAGCCATGGTAGCAAAAAAACCCACCAACTTAGCCCTTTCACGTCCTCACCCAATCTACCAGCTCCCTGTAGGAAGCAAGAAGATGGTGGATAGGATGAGGGAGCGAAAGGTTGTTTCTGCAGCTGGCAGATAGGGCACAGGGGTGAGAGGGTTAAGGATCCTATAATCTGTGTTCATGTGGCACAGGAGTGAGAGGGTTAAGGATCCTATAATCTGTGTTCATGTGGCACAGGAGTGAGAGGGTTAAGGATCCTATAATCTGTGTTGATGTGGCACAGGAGTGAGAGGGTTAAGGATCCTATAATCTGTTGATGTGGCACAGGAGTGAGAGGGTTAAGGATCCTATAATCTGTGTTCATGTGGCACAGGAGTGAGAGGGTTAAGGATCCTATAATCTGTTGATGTGGCACAGGAGTGAGAGGGTTAAAGATCCTATAATCTGTGTTGATGTGGCACAGGAGTGAGAGGGTTAAGGATCCTATAATCTGTGTTGATGTGGCACAGGAGTGAGAGGGTTAAGGATCCTATAATCTGTGTTGATGTGGCACAGGAGTGAGAGGGTTAAGGATCCTATAATCTGTGTTGATGTGGCACAGGAGTGAGAGGGTTAAGGATCCTATAATCTGTGTTGATGTGGCACAGGGGTGAGAGGGTTAAAGATCCTATAATCTGTGTTGATGTGGCACAGGAGTGAGAGGGTTAAAGATCCTATAATCTGTTGATGTGGCACAGGAGTGAGAGGGTTAAAGATCCTATAATCTGTGTTGATGTGGCACAGGAGTGAGAGGGTTAAAGATCCTATAATCTGTGTTGATGTGGCACAGGAGTGAGAGGGTTAAAGATCCTATAATCTGTGTTGATGTGGCACAGGAGTGAGAGGGTTAAAGATTCTATAATCTGTGTTGATGTGGCACAGGAGTGAGAGGGTTAAAGATCCTATAATCTGTGTTGATGTGGCACAGGAGTGAGAGGGTTAAAGATCCTATAATCTGTGTTGGTGTGGCACAGGAGTGAGAGGGTTAAAGATCCTATAATCTGTGTTGGTGTGGCACAGGAGTGAGAGGGTTAAAGATCCTATAATCTGTGTTGGTGTGGCACAGGAGTGAGAGGGTTAAGGATCCTATAATCTGTGTTGGTGTGGCACAGGAGTGAGAGGGTTAAAGATCCTATAATCTGTGTTGGTGTTTGGTGGTTTTCTGAAACATGGAAATACTCAGCATGCACATCCACAAAAGATGGAGCATGCAGACTGTGCGGCAACTAATGTTTAAAAATGCCTGCGCAGTGCAGACCAAACCTCAAGCAAACATGCATCTGACAGAACATTGCTCAATACCCAAAATGACAACAGTCGCAAAAAGTCTGTAACAGTGATGTTCAGTAATATTGGTGACAATTGTGGTGGTGAGTGACAAGTGTGGTTGTGGTGGTGACTGCTTTCTGTCTGTAACGGTGACTCCGAGTGTTGGTGACAGATGCGGTGATGAACGAAAGATGGTTGTCGCTTTGACTGACTGACTGTTTTCAGTGGTGATTTGTTTTGGGTGTGTTGGTGAATGTTGTTTGCGATGGTGAAATCTGCTGTTTGCAGTGATTTTGAGAATGTCAATGATCATTGTGGTTTGAATGTGAAATCTGCTCCTTGCGGTGATTTTGAGAATGTCAATGACCATTGTGGTTTGAATTTGAAATCTGCTCCTTGCGGTGATTTTGAGAATGTCAATGACCATTGTGGTTTGAATGTGAAATCTGCTGCTTGCGGTGATTTTGAGAATGTTGGTGACCGTTGTAACGGTGAGTGTGACATCTCCTACTTGGCAGTGATTTTGAGAATGTCGATGACTCTTGTGATTTGAATGTGAAATCTGCTTATAATTGTGATTTTGAGAAAGTCAGTGAGCGTTGTGGCGGTGAGTGCACACTGGTTGTGATGTTGACTGTGTATTGTGGCATGATGGTGAAATGAAACGGGGTGGTCAGGGTGACAGCACAATGCCGGTTGTGACTCGGGACATTCATGAATTAACACTGGCGGATCTAAGTGGCTCCAATTTCCTTCATTTTGTGATGTGTTGTGACTGTGTCGGCCACTTGTCCTCTTTATTGCTGTTGTGAATTTACTGATGTCGTTTTTTTTTCATGGCATCGGATCTGTGACTGCCGCTTTTTGTATCAGTGTTCGTTTCCTGGGTATCTATCCATCTGTCCTGCCTTTGATGGGTGTATCTTTGTGTTATATAATTTATTGTGTGTGTGTGTGTGTGTGTGTGTGTGTGTGTGGTGTGTGGTTTGGTGTGTGGTATGTGTGTGTGTGTGGTGTGTGTGTGTGTGTGTGTGTGGTGTGTGTGTGTGTGTGTGTGTGTGTGTGTGTGTGTGTGTGTGTGAGATAGAGAGGGAGAAATTGTGCATACATGTGTGTGTGTAAGGAGAGAAAGCGTGCATGCATGTGTGTGTGTGTGTGTGTGTATGTTGCATATGTGTGACACTGCACATTGTGATGTGTGTATGTGTATGTGCAAAAAAACCCATGTGAATGGCAGTGATTGCAATTAACTGAAAATCCTAAACATGTGATTAAAGAAAATATTGCAATAATATGTGTGTGTATGTTGAATTTGTGTGTTTGCGAGTGAATACATGTGTTTTTATGTGTTTGTGTGTGTACACTTGTGTGTGTTTGTGTGTGTGAGTGTGTTTGTGCATGTGTGTGTGTGTGTATGTCTCTGTTTGCATACACTTAAGTGTGTGTGTGTGTTGTTGTGTATGTGCACGTACACTTGTGTGTGTGTATGCGCGTATATATGTGTAGGCGCGTACACATGTGTGTGTGGATTTTTTTTTAGAATAAAAGACAGTGTGTTCATTTGATGGGCACAACAGTAAGTAAATGAACTGATAATGAGAAGGTCCTGGGGTTGAACTGCCCAGACACCTCTGCCTGGTGCGTAACAGGTGGAGATTTTTCCCATCTTCTAAGTCAACATGTAGCAGACCTGGCGGTGCCTTAACCACCTTTGTGTGGATAAGCAATCAGATTATCACATATATATGTATGCTAGCTATCATGTGAGTCATGTTAATGTCTGGTGGCATATGGAAACAGTAAAACACCCAGCATGCACACCCACCAAAGATACAGACTGTACAACATAATGGACAATATCAAATCATGCACGTTAAAGACCCTGTAAGTCATGTCAGTGGCTGGCTTATGGAAACAGTAAAACACCCAGCACGCACGCCCACCAAAGATACAGACTGTACAACAACATAGTGGAGTGTGGTCAGCTCACCTAACAGATACAGACTGTACAACAACATAGTGGAGTGTGGTCAGCTGACCTAACAGATACAGACTGTACAACAACATAGTGGAGTGTGGTCAGCTACCAACAGATACAGACTGTACAACAACATAGTGGAGTGTGGTCAGCTCACCTAACAGATACAGACTGTACAACAACATAGTGGAGTGTGGTCAGCTCACCTAACAGATACAGACTGTACAACAACATAGTGCAGTGTGGTCAGCTCACCTAACAGATACAGACTGTACAACAACATAGTGCAGTGTGGTCAGCTCACCTAACAGATACAGACTGTACAACAACATAGTGCAGTGTGGTCAGCTCACCTAACAGATACAGACTGTAACAACATAGTGCAGTGTGGTCAGCTCACCTAACAGATACAGACTGTACAACACAGTGCAGTGTGGTCATCTCACCTAACAGTAGATGTACAATCAGTGTCGCACTAAAATAATGTACAATGATAGTATGTGTCATCTACCTGTGCAGTGTAGCATAGTCAGTGTCGGTCAGCTCATAGAGTATACAGATGTCACTATGTCATGTGATAGACATCGTCAGTCTCCTGTCTTGGTGATAGACATCGTCAGGTCTCCTTTCTGGTGATAGACATCGTCAGTCTCCGTCTCACTAAATGTCTTTTGTGATAGACATCGTCAGTCTCCTTTCTTGGTGATAGACATCGTCAGGTCTCCTTTCTCTGGTGATAGACATCGTCAGGTCTCCTGTCTCTGGTGATAGACATCGTCAGTCTCCTGTCTCTGGTGATAGACATCGTCAGGTCTCCTTTCTCTGGATAGACATCGTCAGTCTCCTGTCTCTGATGATAGACATCGTCAGGTCTCCTTCTCTGATGATAGACATCGTCAGGTCTCCTGTCTCTGATGATAGACATCGTCAGGTCTCCTTTTCTGGTGATAGACATCGTCAGGTCTCCTTTTTCTGGTGATAGACATCGTCAGTCTCCTTTCTCTGGTGATAGACATCGTCAGGTCTCCTTTCTCTGGTGATAGACATCGTCAGGTCTCCTGTCTCTGGTGATAGACATCGTCAGTCTCCTTTCTCTGGTGATAGACATCGTCAGTCTCCTTCTTGTGATAGACATCGTCAGTCTCCTGGTCCGTGATAGACATCGTCAGTCTCCTTTCTCTGGTGATAGACATCGTCAGGTCTCCTGTCTCTGGTGAAAGACATCGTCAGTCTCCTTTCTCTGGTGATAGACATCGTCAGGTCTCCTTTCTCTGGTGATAGACATCGTCAGGTCTCCTTTCTCTGGTGATAGACATCGTCAGGTCTCCTTTTTCTGGTGATAGACATCGTCAGTCTCCTTTCTCTGGTGATAGACATCGTCAGGTCTCCTTTCTCTGGTGATAGACATCGTCAGGTCTCCTGTCTCTGGTGATAGACATCGTCAGTCTCCTGTCTCTGGTGATAGACATCGTCAGGTCTCCTTTCTCTGGTGATAGACATCGTCAGTCTCCTTTCTCTGGTGATAGACATCGTCAGGTCTCCTGTCTCTGATGATAGACATCGTCAGGTCTCCTTTCTCTGGTGATAGACATCGTCAGGTCTCCTTTTTCTGGTGATAGACATCGTCAGTCTCCTTTCTCTGGTGATAGACATCGTCAGGTCTCCTTTCTCTGGTGATAGACATCGTCAGGTCTCCTGTCTCTGGTGATAGACATCGTCAGTCTCCTTTTTCTGGTGATAGACATCGTCAGTCTCCTTTCTCTGGTGATAGACATCGTCAGGTCTCCTTTCTCTGGTGATAGACATCGTCAGGTCTCCTGTCTCTGGTGATAGACATCGTCAGTCTCCTTTCTCTGGTGATAGACATCGTCAGGTCTCCTTTCTCTGGTGATAGACATCGTCAGGTCTCCTGTCTCTGGTGATAGACATCGTCAGTCTCCTTTCTCTGGTGATAGACATCGTCAGGTCTCCTTTCTCTGGTGATAGACATCGTCAGGTCTCCTTTCTCTGGTGATAGACATCGTCAGGTCTCCTGTCTCTGGTGATAGACATCGTCAGGTCTCCTTTCTCTGGTGATAGACATCGTCAGGTCTCCTTTCTCTGGTGATAGACATTGTCAGGTCTCCTTTCTCTGGTGATGGACATCGTCAGTCTCCTTTCTCTGGTGATAGACATCGTCAGGTCTCCTGTCTCTGGTGATAGACATCGTCAGGTCTCCTGTCTCTGGTGATAGACATCGTCAGGTCTCCTTTCTCTGGTGATAGACATCGTCAGGTCTCCTTTCTCTGGTGATAGACATCGTCAGGTCTCCTTTCTCTGGTGATGGACATCGTCAGTCTCCTTTCTCTGGTGATAGACATCGTCATGCTCCTTTCTCTGGTGATAGACATCGTCAGGTGTCCTTTCTCTGGTGATGGACAACGTCAGGTCTCCTTTCTCTGGTGATGGACATCGTCATGTATCCTTTCTCTGGTGATAGACATCGTCAGGTCTCCTTTCTCTGGTGATGGACAACGTCAGGTCTCCTTTCTCTGGTGATGGACATCGTCATGTCTCCTTTCTCTGGTGATAGACACCGTCAGGTCTCCTTTCTCTGGTGATAGACACCGTCAGGTCTCCTTTCTCTAGTGATAGACATCGTCATGTCTCCTTTCTCTGGTGATGGACATCGTCAGTCTCCTGTCTCTGGTGATAGACATCGTCAGGTCTCCTTTCTCTGGTGATAGACACCGTCAGGTCTCCTTTCTCTAGTGATAGACATCGTCATGTCTCCTTTCTCTGGTGATAGACATCGTCAGGTCTCCTGTCTCTGGTGATGGACATCGTCAGTCTCCTGTCTCTGGTGATAGACATCGTCAGGTCTCCTTTCTCTGGTGATAGACACCGTCAGGTCTCCTTTCTCTAGTGATAGACATCGTCATGTCTCCTTTCTCTGGTGATAGACATCGTCAGGTCTCCTTTCTCTGGTGATGGACATCGTCAGGTCTCCTTTCTCTGGTGATAGACATCGTCAGGTCTCCTGTCTCTGGTGATAGACATCGTCAGGTCTCCTTTCTCTGGCATCTGTTCCTGTGTTCTGCATCTTTTGGTCGTGAAATCTTTTCTGTCATAAACATTAGTGATGAAAATCCCTGCTCATAATTTTTTTAACGTTTATCCTCAAACAGCAAATCTCTGTCAAAAAGAACCAACCGACATGCTTGAAAGATGAAGCCCAAAACACGTGAAAATAGAATGAGAAAATATTTCACTCACAAGACAAAATGGCGCCAATTTCTAACCAACTGACCTATATCCAAAACAAGTGCGACTGCCAGCGCCCAAGCAAACAGGAACCAGAAGAACAAGAAAACCAATGTAAGCGCGTATTTAACAAAACAAGCGCAAATTTTCGGCCAACCGGCCTTTAAAGGGACCACTGGACGAGGCGGCAGGGAAGTTTTTAGTCCTGTTTTTATTATCCGTTGTTTGGTGTTTGTGGTCTGTTTGTGACCGTGCGTTCGCGCTTGACAAAGGCCGGTTGGCCGAAAATTTGCGCTTGTTTTGTCTTGTTTTGTTAAATACGCGCTTACATTGGTTTTCTTGTTTTGTCTTGTTTTGTTAAAATACGCGCTTACATTGGTTTTCTTGTTCAACTGACCTATGTCAAATGCACACAAAAGATGAGAAAAAAACCAATTCGCCAGATGTCAGACAAAAACAACAGGTCATGTAACTAATACTTCATGTCTGTCTACACAGCTGTTCGCTACTGTCTTCTAGATGACTGCCTTAACAGGGTTGACAGCTCTCAGGTTTGATCTTAATCCTTTGTGTAAGCTCAATGCAACTTCGTGGCACCCATCTGTTTTCTGACAACTGTAAAACAGCAAACTACAACTAGAGGTCCCATGGATGGGGGCTGGGGAGAAGAGAAACCTTTTTATCTTTAAATAATGCACCTCCAGTCTCATACATCGAGAATATAACCAACATCAGTGGCCTAAATATTCTAGAAGTTGTCCACAAAAGTCACGACAGAGCCGTTTGGAAAAGGGTGACGGTGTCAGAGTGCAGCGGCCAAAGTTGTGACAGCTGAGTCACTGGACTGCTTCAAGTCCAGGCTGGCCTCCCATCTCTAGAACCTGTAACAACCATCCCCCCTCCCCATCACCCCCAACCCTCCCCCTTACCCTCCTCCTGACCACTACTCCCTAACCCCCCCTCCCCCCTGCCATCCCTCCCAGTCATTTTTCCACCCCTGCCCCCCCCTGTTACTTTTTCACCATCACCCCCACCACCCCTCACACCTCTATCGGACCTAGCCAAGTAGCGGTGATGAAGGCTGAGGCACTGCTGGTAGGGGCTTGACCCCGGGTACCTTCAAGGAAACCAGACTGGCTCAGTTGGAGTTGCGAAAATGTTCCAAATCCTCACAACAGCGCAATCTTCGGCAATCTCCCCAAACTACGACAAAACCATCAGCAGAATGATGTTGGCCGTATGAAGGAAGAAGAAGAAGAACCTTGTGACGCCGACATGTGAGACAGGTGAGAACGGACCAGTGAGGATTCGAACCCGAGAGTTCTGAACCTCTCACTTTCTAGGACGGGTACCTTTTCCATTATACCACAGTCACCTCCCGCCCCAACTCCCACCCCAGTATAACAGACGAATAAGAATCCCCATATTCACGAATAGAAGAAAGGCAAAACATTTTGGTGGGAACTGTGTAAAGGGAGGCTAATGCGGTTGGCTTGCCGCATTGCTTCCCTTAGACTGTCCGAAGGTTTTTCTTGTTGGGGCGTAACTTCCTCTCTCAGTCCGTCAGCAACCTACTTTTGTCTCCTTCAAGTCCGCTCTCAAAACTCACCTTTTCTCCTCTGCATAAAATCCTGATCTCACTCAATCCCCTCTGCAGCCTGTCTTCACTCGGAGGGGAATCACATTGCAATATATAATTGTATATAATATGCTTTCTATAATTTTCCATTGTTTTTATTCTTTCTCCCCATTTATAGCCGTGTGTGTGTGTGTGTGTGTGTGTGTGTGTGTGTGTGTGTGCGCGTGTGTGTGGTGTGTGTGTGTGTGTCGTGTGTGCGTGTGTGTGTCGTGCTTGCGTGCGTGCGTGTGTGTGTGTTTCAGCGCTTAGATTTGATTTTATCAAGATTTTGCGCTATATAAATATTGTAATTATTATTATTATTATTACCGTAAAAATGAGTTGATACATGTATAGATCTATATGGTAGTCAGTGTGTTCTTTGGATAGTGTGATGCTGCTTTTTACACAATGTGCACAATGCCCACAGTCAGTGTGACAGTGTCAATAAACAGGTCAGTAACTCTGGCCAAAGACCACAATCATTATTATACACGTGAACCTGCTATGCCATAGTATGTAGGCCTACTCTAGCTGCTCATGCTAATTGATAGGAGAACAGTGGCAGACTGCAGCAGACTTGAAAACAGAATATGATCAGATAGGAAGAAAATATAGGCCTACCGTTCACAATCCCTTCCACCCTGCCCCTCCCCCCCCCTCCCAAATCTGTACTGGTTTCAAAGTAATTGTGATTTTTAGGCACCGCTTTCCTTATGAAAAGAAAGAAACAATCAACACAAACAAAACAATAAAATGCAAAACAAACAAACAAACAAACAAACAAACAAACAAACAAACAAACAATCAAAATGAACAAAACAATAAAATGCAAAAAACAAACTCAACGATAACGAAACATTTTCCACTATGGCTCTTCAATAGTCCCATACTTTAGTCAAATATGGTTAGGGTTAAAACAAAACAAAACACCAAAAGGTTAAAAACACCATCCCCAAAATAACAAATCAATAACAAAAACAAAAACCAAAAGACCTCCCCCTAAAAATGTAAACTGCTGAGAAACTCTTGCAATTTTCCCCCTCTTTTTTCCTTTGTTCAGACAACAGAAAGAAAAAGATTGATACGACAGACAACCAGGAACACACACACATACATACACATACACACACACACACACACACACACACACACACACACACACACAGAGGCGCGCGCGCGCGCGCGCGTTCATTGGTGTAAATTGCTTCTCTAGGACAACCAGTGACAGTTTATTCTTTGTTTTTCTTTCCATCTTCTCTCTCTCTCTCTCTCTCTTGTTTGGAGAGTTGTAGACATCATCATCATCATCATTCTCCTGCCCGTGATGGGCGTAGAGGAGAGATGAGAGACACTCTTGAAGCCAGCCGTCGCCAACCGGTCCTGTCCTCCGCCTGTCGCACCAGCGTGGGGCCATCCAACCTGGTCCATTCTTTGATGTTGTCCATCCAGCATTTGGCTTGTCGTCCCCTTCGTCTGCCGCCTCCCAGTGTACCCTGGAGGACCGTTTTGGACACAAACAAACAAATATTGACAAACACACCAGTTGTTGGTATTGTTCGTATTAAAAATTGCCATTATTAACAAATCCAATACCCATGCATGGATCTAATGTATCTAACCCATTATAGACGTGATGCCAATATAGTACAAAACGTGTAAATGGAATTACTCAGAAATAACTAAGCAGTAAGAATAACTGAAATATATGCATATGACTCTTTTCCAATGTTGTCCACTCCATTACGTCACCGCACCACCAAACTGTTCTCCACTGTAAAGAGTGAATAAGCATTGACTTCCTTTCATGGCATAGGTCAGCTAATAACAACAATGCTAGTGGCTAGATCTATTTATAGATCAACTGATCCTGGCAAGGTTGATTATGTTTGACTCCTGGATAGCTGTACCCCTTTCTATAAATGACCGTTCTTGGACTGAAAACCCCACATAAACATATCTTCTCCCTCCTCTTGCCCCTATTTTTTATCATATCCCTTCATATCATAAATGTCATAAACGAGTTATTTGAATGCTTTAAACTGACCGATTATCACACATACGCCAAGCGAACAGGCACATGAAATTTCACAAGTAACTTCGTCATGGGTTAGGCGAACGGGAGAAGAAAATCAGAGTTACGGTGGAATTTGCACTTTGCCATCAAAAGGGAATCATCGCACTCGGACAGTTCCATAGGTGCGCCACCCAATTCTACCAGCAATAATAGCTGGCACTCTCCCTGAGCCTGCGCAAAAGTTTGTATACGCTGGCTAGGTTTTGAAATGGTGAGAGCTAAGAGAGAGAAAGGCCTATGAAACCGTGCTGACGCCACCGGATTTTCGGTTTCGGTTTCTCGAGACGACGTCTCCGCGCTCGGTATATATTCCATACGCGCTAACGTCACAGGTGCCATATTATTATTATGGTGATCATGGCACAAGCCTCAAGCCTGCACATAAACCCATGAGCTAGCCAGGTCCTAAGGACACCACCAGAATGATGCGGGAAACACAAAGATAAGCAGTGAACAGGCCAGTTCAGTTTTGATGTTGCTGGCTGGGGCTGAACTCACAATATCAGAGTTTGATATGGTGGCATGATTAGGTCCACTCAAAACTTCCCGGGTCCACTTACTGTTCTGTCAACCACTAGCTTGTCGCCACCACTCATAGCAGATCTATGATCACTCATAAATATTTCTTTTTGCCCGTAGATTGCAACGACCTTCTCTGACATAGAAGTGTGCGCTGTATAAATGGAACTGTCAATATTAGTATTATTATTATCATGTTTTGGTTTGGTCTCATTTGTCATAGAAAATATGTCTGGTTTAATCGAGTGAAAGTACTTTTCGATTTATCATTATCATTATGATATCAATTTTTGTTTGGTCTAACAATAGACATTTATACAAAATGCCAAATTCAACAGAAAGTACACTTGTGATCTTATCTACCTAGAGATGATCAGTGATAGTAAGGGGTGGGAATGTTATGGTGGCGAGTGGGCGGATGCGTGGAGGGCGTGTGAAGGGAGGCGTGGATTGATCTATTACGTGCTGGACGCTTCCCTGTGATCAAACGGCCACGACCCATTATACAACACAGAAACTTCCCTGTCCTAAACAGACGTCGTAAATGTCGCTGCGTAGATCGATATTTGACAAGTGGCATAAATTTAGTGTCAGTTTGCCCAATTAAACGGTTCTTTGTAGCGTCAGTAGGCTACCGCCCACTTCGTGACTTGGGCTGCAGCCGTTCGCAGAGGCACGTGCATGTTTTGCTTTGTAAAAGTTACGCGAGAAAAGTACATTTATGTGGGAGTTCATTTCAAAGAGATGAAATGGCATACATTTACTGTCTGAGTTGAATGCTGGCAGCGTAAACGAAATTATACATTTACAACGGGTTGGAAAAGTTAGCGCGCGATAGCAGACGAAACAAGGAACACACAGCCATTCCCATTTTAGGGATTGGAACGTTCGCTCGAAAGACTCATACGGGTCACGCATGCGCAAAAAAAAGTTCAAGGGTACTCAAAAAAAAAGCGTTTTAATTCCCAAAAAAAAAAAATTTGCCCTTCCCAAAGAAAAATTTTAACAAAGCCGAGTTTTAAATTTCAAATTTTGGCCGTAAAAAATTATAAACCCCCCAAAAAACACAAAATAAAATTGGTGATAGAAAAAGGCTCCAAAAACATCTGGAAAGCAGGGGAAACCCAAAAGGCAAAAATTAAATTTTTTTTGTCCATTTTTTAAACCCCCGGGTTTGGCCAAAAAAAAAAAAAAGGGGAGATTTTTTTTTGGCACTTTTTCAAATAAAAGAAAAAATAATGAAATAATCCCCGGGGAAAATTTGCCCCAGAAAATAAAATAACAACCAAAAAAATTTTTTTAAGCAAGCCCCCGGGCAGGGGGCCCCCCAAAAAAGGGGAAAAAAAAGGGGGCCCCCGGGAAAAACAACCTGACCCACCATAAAAACGCCCCAAATTCAAAAAACATCCAACATCTGGCCCTTTTCAAAATTCCCCCAAAAAGCCAAAAGGGGGGGGGGTTGGGTGTATCCCAAACTTTTGCCGGTGAAACCACAGGGGGGAAAAAAAGGGGAAAAAATAAAAAAAAAAAAAAAAATTTTTGTAAAAGGAAAAAAGAAATTTTTTAATTAATTAGCCATTTAACTTGGCAGAGTGTTTTTTTTTCATTTTTTAGAAAGAAAAAAAAACAAACATTTTTAGAAAACAAACCATTTGCCGAATGTAAAAAACCTTTTTTTTTTTCCCATTTTACATTGGCCCCCTTTTTTGAAACTTTTCCACATGAAAATTTTTTTCCATTTCCCCCAAAAAAAACCCATTCTGAATTTTGGGCCCCCGGGTTTTGATTTTTAATTTTCCCCGATTTCCCAAATTGTCCCCCAACAAAAAAAACCAGACACCAAAAAAAAACCCTTAAAAATAGATCCCCTTTTGAAATTTGATCTTTCTGCATGTTTTTTTGGGCTTGCCCTTTTTCCTCCCCCTTTAAAACCCCCGGAAAAAATTTTTTTTTGGAAAAAAAGGAACAAAAAAAAAAAAATTTTGGGCGAAAAGGGCTTAAAAAAAGGTTTAAAAAAAATTTTGCTTATGTTTAAAAAGCAAAAGCTCCCAAAGGAGGAAAGTGAAGGTTTTTTAACCCTTGTCACCGCGTCTGATTTTTTGAATAAAGCGGGAATGACCCCCCCTCACAACTTCCCGAGAAAAAGCTAGAATAGGGTGGGGAAACAAATATTTTTTTTTTCCCTTGGTGGCAGGGGGTTGGGTCAAAGGTTAAATTTCTTTTTTTTTTTGTTTTTTTTGGGTTGGTTTTTTAAATTGCCCCAAAAAGGTTGTTTGGGGTTTTTTTTTGAAAAAATTTTTTTAAAGTTTTTTTGGGGTAAAGTTTTTTTGGTTTTTTGGGGTTTTTGGGATCGTTTGGTTTTCCCAAAACCAAAATTTGTTAAAAAATTTAAAATTTTTGGGCCTTGGTAATTTTTAATTGTTGGTTTTTTTTTTTGAAAAAAAAAAAATTTTCCCCCAAAACCCCCCCCTAAAACAGCCCCCGGGGACCAAAAACTTTTCCCCCCCCAAAAAACCCTTTTAAAAAAAAAAACCCCCAAACATTTTTCCTGAAACATTTTTTAGAAGAAGTCCTGTTCTCTTTGGATGTCGGGTTTCATTCCCTGTTTTTCTTAATCCCCGGGCCAAAAATTTTTCCCCTTTGAAGAAATAAGGAATTTTTAAAAAAACCCCGAATTCTCTGGGGGGAGGGGGGGTAAAAGGGGGGGGGGGAAAGGGGGGAAAAGAGAGGGGTTTAAGGGGGCATCCAAACAGGATTCCATTCCTTTTTTAGGGGGGGAGTTTCCCCCAAAAAAGGGGGGGATTGGGAGAAAAAAAAAGTGTAAAAAAAAATGATAAAAAAAATGGACCCCGGGGGTTTAAGGGTGGGAAACCCGTGGCGTTGGTCCTGTTGGGCGTTTAAATTTTGCGGGAAAAAAAACACTGGTTAGGGGTTTTTAAAAAAATTTTAAAAGTACTTTTTGCGTACTTTTCAGGGTTACCCGTAAGGAAACCGGATTTTAAAATAAAAGGGAAACCCGTTTAAAATGTGTTTCATAAGCCCGTCCTTTTTTACCCAAAACCCTTTAAAAATAATTTACCCAAAAAACCCTTTTACGTATGGAAAAAACGGCTTTTTAAATTTTCAAGGAAACGGGAAAAGGGAAAAGTCAAAGGTTAAAGGTGGTTGCAGGTGAACAGTTTACGTGTTGGGAGGAAAATGGGGAAAACCCCCAAAGTCCCTTTAAAAAACCAAGTCCCCAAAGTTTCCGTGTGTTTCAGGGGAAAAAGTGGGCTGGGCCAAAGGGGCATGGTGGTTGGGGAAAACCAAAAATGTGTTTAATGATTCCTCCCCGCCGCCGTTTAAGGGAAAAAATTTAAAAATTAGGGAAGGTGTTTTAAGGCAGGGGGTGGTTTAAAAATTTTAGGGTGGGAAAAATTTTTTTTTTGTTTGGGGGTTTTGGGGGGGTTTTTTGTGTTTTTGTTTTGGGTTGTGGGGTTTTGGGGGCTGGCCAACAAACCATTTTGTGAAAGTTGGGGGTTTTTTGGTTCTTGTGGGTTTTGGGGTTTTTTTTTTAAAAATTAAACTTACTTAAAATTTTGTTTGCTTTAACCCTTTTTTTCCACCATTTCCCCAAAAGGCCTTTCCCCCGCTTTTTCCCCTTTTGTAAAAAAATTTAAAAAACCCCCCTTTTTTTTTTGCAAAAAACTTTGGGTTTTTGGGGTTTAATTTTTTTTTTTACTTTTTCGTTCTTTTTTCTCTTTTTGGGGGTTACCAAAAAAATTTTTTTGGGGGGGTTAAAAACTGTTAAATTTTTTTTAAAATAAAAACCCCTTTCAGGGAAAAAACCCGTGAAAATGATTATTGACGGGGAATGTGGGACAGGGAAAGGGGCCCCGGGATACTTTTTTGTTGGGTTCAATTTAAAAAATTTTTAAACCCCCACCCCTTTTATGTTTCTTGCAGGGAAGGTTAAAAAAAATGGAAAAAACTTGTAAAGGGGGCCGAGAATGTTTTAAGAAAACCCCCAAGGAGGCGTGTTTTTAGGGAAAAAAAAGTTGGGGAAGGAAAAAAGGTTTTACTTTGTAAAAAAAGGGTTTTTTTCCCTTTATTTCCCGGGGATAGTGGGGATTTTTTTTCCCCCCCCTTTTTGGGGGTTGGGTTTTGTAAAAAGGGGTTTCCCCCTGTTTTTGGCTGTTTTGTTTTTATTAGCCCAATTGGGGAACCACTGGGTTTGGGTTTTTTTGGCTTTGGGTTTTTTAAAACCGGTTGAAGGGGCCTTAGACTGGGTGTTCAGCCCCGAATTTAAATTTGTTTTTAAAAAACAGAATTTTAAATTTTTTGATTTTCGGGTTTTAAAGACCTTTTTTTTCGTTTTTTATAAAGGCCAAATTTGAAAGGGTTTGGTTTTTGTATGTGAAAGGAAATTTTGAACCGACCTTTAAGGGTTTTTTTATGTAATTTAAATGTAATGACCAAAAACCCTTTTAAAAAGTTTTAAAGAAAGGGAAGGTAAACCCCTTTAAAAAAGGGAAAAAAGGCTTTTATAACATGTTTTTCCCCCCAAAAGGGGCCTTTAAAAAATTTTTTTTAAAAATGGAAAAAATGGGCCCCTAAACAAAATTATAAAGGGGGAGTGTTGGGGTTTTAATCAAAATATAAAATGGGAAATAGGTTTAAAAGGGGAAAAATGTGTATGAACCGACACTGGTTTAGTGGACTGTGTGTGTTGTAGTGTAGACAGAGCAATGTGTATGAACCGACACTGGTTTAGTGGACTGTGTGTGTTGTAGTGTAGACATGGGAATGTGTATGAACCGACACTGGTTTAGTGGACTGTGTGTGTTGTAATGTAGACATGGGAATGTGTATGAACCGACACTGGTTTAGAGGACTATGTGTGTTGTTGTGTAGACAGAGGAATGTGTATGAACCGATACTGGTTTAGTGGACTGTGTGTGTTGTCGTGTGGACATAGGAATGTGTATGAACCGACACTGGTTTAGTGGACTGTGTGTGTTGTAGTGTGGACATAGGAATGTGTATGAACCGATACTGGTTTAGTGGACTGTGTGTGTCATAGTGTAGACATAGGAATGTGTATGAACCGACACTGGTTTAGTGGACTGTGTGTGTTGTCGTGTAGACATAGGAATGTGTATGAACCGACACTGGTTTAGTGGACTGTGTGTGTCGTGTAGACATAGGAATGTGTATGAACCGACACTGGTTTAGTGGACTGTGTGTGTTGTAGTGTAGACAGAGCAATGTGTATGAACCGACACTGGTTTAGTGGACTGTGTGTATTGTAGTGTAGACATGGGAATGTGTATGAACCGACACTGGTTTAGTGGACTGTGTGTGTTGTAGTGTGGACATAGGAATGTGTATGAACCGACACTGGTTTAGTGGACTGTGTGTGTTGTAGTGTGGACATAGGAATGTGTATGAACCAACACTGGTTTAGTGGACTCTGTGTGTTGTTGTGTAGACATGGGAATGTGTATGAACCGACACTGGTTTAGTCAGTGGACTGTGTGTGTTGTAGTGTGGACAGAGGAATGTGTATGAACCGCACTGGTTTAGTCAGTGGACTGTGTGTGTTGTACTGTGGACATAGGAATGTGTATGAACCGACACTGGTTTAGTCATAATGGACTGTGTGTGTTGTAGTGTAGACATAGGAATGTGTATGAACCGACACTGGTTTAGTCATAATGGACTGTGTGTGTTGTAGAGTAGACATAGGAATGTGTATGAACCGACACTGGTTTAGTCATAATGGACTGTGTGTGTTGTCGTGTAGACATAGGAATGTGTATGAACCGACACTGGTTTAGTCAGTGGACTGTGTGTGTTGTAGTGTAGACAGAGGAATGTGTATGAACCGACACTGGTTTAGTCATAATGGATTGTGTGTGTTGTAGTGTAGACATAGGAATGTGTATGAACCGACACTGGTTTAGTGGACTGTGTGTGTTGTAGTGTAGACATAGGAATGTGTATGAACCGACACTGGTTTAGTGGACTGTGTGTTGTAGTGTAGACAGGAATGTGTATGAACCGACACTGGTTTAGTCAGTGGACTGTGTGTGTTGTAGTGTGGACAGAGGAATGTGTATGAACCGACACTGGTTTAGTCAGTGGACTGTGTGTGTTGTAGTGTAGACAGGAATGTGTATGAACCGACACTGGTTTAGTGGACTGTGTGTGTTGTAGTGTAGACATAGGAATGTGTATGAACCGACACTGGTTTAGTGGACTGTGTGTTGTAGTGTAGACAGGAATGTGTATGAACCGACACTGGTTTAGTCAGTGGACTGTGTGTGTTGTAGTGTGGACAGAGGAATGTGTATGAACCGACACTGGTTTAGTCAGTGGACTGTGTGTGTTGTAGTGTGGACAGAGGAATGTGTATGAACCGACACTGGTTTAGTCATAATGGACTGTGTGTGTTGTAGTGTAGACAGGAATGTGTATGAACCGACACTGGTTTAGTCATAATGGACTGTGTGTGTTGTAGTGTGGACATAGGAATGTGTATGAACCGACACTGGTTTAGTCATAATGGATTGTGTGTGTTGTAGTGTAGACAGGAATGTGTATGAACCGACACTGGTTTAGTCATAATGGACTGTGTGTGTCATAGTGTAGACATAGGAAATTAGGAATGTGTATGAACCGACACTGGTTTAGTGGACTGTGTGTGTCATAGTGTAGACATAGGAATGTGTATGAACCGACACTGGTTTAGTGGACCGTGTGTGTTGTAATGTAGACAGAGGAATATGTATGAACCGACACTGGTTTAGTGGACTGTGTGTGTTGTAGTGTAGACATGGGAATGTGTATGAACCGACACTGGTTTAGTGGACTGTGTGTTGTAGTGTGGACATAGGAATGTGTATGAACCGACACTGGTTTTAGTGGACTGTTTTGTAATGTGGACATAGGAAATTGAGGAATGTGTTTGAACTGACGCTGGTTTAGTGGACTGTGTGTTGTAATGTGGACATAGGAATGTGTATGAACCGACACTGGTTTAGTGGACTGTGTATCTTACAGCGTAGACAGATGGTTTGTGTGAGTTAGGGATTAGTTCATTGTCTGTTGGTTATCTCTGCCATTTCATCATTTGTAGGTATAGGTACGATTGATATTGTTATCAGTGGTGTCAAAGGTGTAGAGGGTTGGTGTCTGTGTTCTGTGATCAAGGTATCATCTGTCGGCCGCATTGTCTGATTTGTATTGTGTATTGCGTGCAGTGGTTTGATATTGTGTATTGTTGTCTTCATGTTTCATCACGCAGAATTCTTGTGTGTTGGGGTGTGGTGTGTTGTGTGTTGATGTTGTGGTTTTTTTGTGTGTGTGTTTGCTTTGTGTGGGTGTGTGGTGTGTGGTGTGTTGTGTGTTGGGTGTTTTGTGTGTGTGTTGTGTGGTTGTTTGTGTTGTGTGTGTTGGTGGTGTGTGTTGTTTGTGTGTGGTGTGTGTGTTGTGTGTGTGTGTGTGTGTGTTGTTTGTGTGTGTTGTGTGTGTGTGTGTGTGTTGTTTGTGTGTGTGTGTGTGTGTGTGTTGTTTGTGTTGTGTGTGTGTGTGGTGTGTGTGTGTGTGTGTGTGTGTGTGTGTGTGTGTGTGTGTGTGTGTGTGTGTGTGTGTGTGTGTGTGTGTGTGTGTGTGTGTTTGTGGTGTTTGGTTGTTGTTGTGTCTATTAATTGAAAAATTTCTTCTCCAGAATACTTTTTGTGTGATGTTTAGTTTGTTCCTTTAGATTGTTTTCTTCACTTTTTTTATGATGTGTGTGTTAGTGATGTTTGTGTTGTAGTGTTGGTGTGTTAGTCAAGTGGTTTTGGTTGTTGTGCAGCAGTGGTTTTAGGTGTGTTAAGTGCAGCAGTGGTTTTAGGTGTGTTAGTGCAGAGTGGTTTGTAGGTGTGTTGTGCAGCAGTGGTTTTAGGTGTGTTAGTGCGAGTAGTGTGTTTAGGTGTGTAGTGAGGGGGTTTTGGTTGTTAATGCAGCAGTGGTTTTAGGTATTAAGTGCAAGATGATTTTAGATTTAAAAGCAAAGTTTTTATGTTTTATATCGTATAGTGTGTTTTTAGTTGTTTTAGTGCAGAGTGTTTTAGTTGTTAATGCAGCAGTGTTTTAGGTGTGTTTGCAGAGTGGTTTTAGGTTGTTAAGTGCAGCAGTGGTTTTAGGTGTGTTAAGTGCAGCAGTGGTTTTAGGTTGTTAAGTGCAGCAGTGGTTTTAGGTGTGTTAAGTGCAGCAGTGGTTTTAGGTGTGTTAAGTGCAGCAGTGGTTTTAGGTGTGTTAAGTGCAGCAGTGGTTTTAGGTGTGTTAAGTGCAGAGTGGTTTTAGGTGTGTTAAGTGCAGCAGTGGTTTTAGGTGTGTTAAGTGCAGGAGTGGTTTTAGGTGTGTTAAGTGCAGCAGTGGTTTTAGGTAGTGTTAAGTGCAGCAGTGGTTTTAGGTGTGTTAAGTGCAGAGTGGTTTTAGGTTGTTAAGTAGAGTGGTTAGGTTGTAAGTGCAGCAGTGGTTTTTAGGTGTGTTAAGTGCAGCAGTGGTTTTAGGTGTGTTAAGTGCAGCAGTGGTTTTAGGTGTGTTAAGTGCAGGAGTGGTTTTAGGTGTGTTAAGTGCAGCAGTGGTTTTAGGTGTGTTAAGTGCAGCAGTGGTTTTAGGTGTGTTAAGTGCAGGAGTGGTTTTAGGTGTGTTAAGTGCAGCAGCAGTGGTTTTAGGTGTGTTAAGTGCAGCAGTGGTTTTAGGTGTGTTAAGTGCAGCAGTGGTTTTAGGTGTGTTAAGTGCAGGAGTGGTTTTAGGTTGTTAAGTGCAGGAGTGGTTTTAGGTGTTTAAGTGCAGAGTGGTTTTAGGTGTGTTAAGTGCAGCAGTGGTTTTAGGTGTGTTAAGTGCAGGAGTGGTTTTAGGTGTGTTAAGTGCAGCAGTGGTTTTAGGTGTGTTAAGTGCAGGAGTGGTTTTAGGTTGTTAAGTGCAGGAGTGGTTTTAGGTGTGTTAAGTGCAGGCAGTGGTTTTAGGTGTGTTAAGTGCAGCAGTGGTTTTAGGTGTGTTAAGTGCAGAGTGGTTTTAGGTGATGTTAAGTGCAGCAGTGGTTTTAGGTATGTTAAGTGCAGGAGTGGTTTTAGGTATGTTAAGTGCAGGAGTGGTTTTAGGTATGTTAAGTGCAGCAGTGGTTTTAGGTTGTTAAGTGCAGGAGTGGTTTTAGGTGTGTTAAGTGCAGCAGTGGTTTTAGGTGTGTTAAGTGCAGCAGTGGTTTTAGGTGTGTTAAGTGCAGCAGTGGTTTTAGGTGTGTTATGCGTGCTGAGAAGAACTGGTCAATTTAACATAGACTGATCGCATTTAAGTATGTATTTTTTGTGTGGGTTCATAGCTATGAATGAATTATGCAGTGATTTAGAATAGTACATGATTGTTTTCAGGTGAACAAATGATTACGCTTAGTCAGGAATATCATGAACGTCTGAAGGTTTCTGTGGTGTAATAAGTCATCCTGTAGCAAGAAGAAACCTGTCACAATTAAAAATAGACTGAATGCATTAATGTATGTCATTTTCTTTGGTGTCAAGCCTGATGAAATTGCATGATATTAGACATCGACCTGATTTATCCCGTGACAATGCATTACGCTGTCTTGAACCTCTGAGTTCTGCATTAAATATTCCCCACCTTCTGGAATTTGTGCTAAAATGTCCTTCTGATCTCTTAGGTCATTCTTCCTGTCATTTTCTACCTTGCTGGTCCATTCACCTGTATGTGTTCGATAAAGTCTAACGTACTGTCTCTTAGGATTGATAATTGGGTACATGTATTAAGTGCATCTTTGACTCTAGGGAAGTGAGACATGCGGAAGCAATTTAAGGTAATTTAGCCGTTCTTGTATATGTTTTACTTTTAGTGTCTTAGTTATGTTACAATTTGTATTCAGGTATGTTTTTTAAATCCTCTGTGTGATGAATTGGACGGAGTGATTAACGCCAGGTGCATCTTACTCTTAGATCAT
Source organism: Monoplex corrugatus (assembly GCA_030674185.1). NCBI lineage: Eukaryota > Metazoa > Mollusca > Gastropoda > Littorinimorpha > Ranellidae > Monoplex > Monoplex corrugatus. The sequence goes on along the minus strand of JAPXFY010000025.1, from coordinate 794,796 downwards.
GTTAGCGAAGGCATTGATATGTGTACTTTATTTCTGTTCCTTTTTTTTTTCTTTGAAGAATTGTGTGTTTTTAAATGGTTATAGGCCTGATATGGCTCTATACAGTCGCCTGGGCTTTAAACAACAATAACAATAAGAAGGTTGGTATGGCCGGCCATATAACAAAATGCATTGGCCTTGCTAAATCAGTGCCGGCCATATAACAAAATGCATTGGCCTTGCTAAATCAGTGGCCGGCCATATAACAAAATGCATTGGCCTTGCTAAATCAGTGGCCGGCCATATAACAAAATGCATTGGCCTTGCTAAATCAGTGGCCGGCCATATAACAAAATGCATTGGCCTTGCTAAATCAGTGGCCGGCCATATAACAAAATGCATTGGCCTTGCTAAATCAGTGGCCGGCCATATAACAAAATCCATTGGCCTTGCTAAATCAGTCTTCCAGGGAACTCTTGAGGGAGGGAGACAGAGGGAAAGACAGAAGGTAAACACCCATGGACTGACACCATTGCAGAATGGACAGAGAAACAGTTTGCAGAGGCCAGGCTTCGGGGTACACACGGACAGAACTGGAAGAACCTGGTGAAAGGCAGTGGTGAAAGGGTTAACTCTTTGACTCCTGCACGGTGTCCACCAGCTCTGCATTATCAACCATGCTAGCTAAACAAGAACTTAACCCTTGGACTCCATCACCCTATTCACCAGCTTCTTTTGGTGGGTAGGATGAGGGAGTCAAAGGGTTAATGAGTGGAATAAGAATGTAAATGTGTTGTAATCACATAATAGTATTAATACCTGTATGTCATGTTAAGCCATAGACTAAAGCACTGATAATGGTATCAGGACCATCAGTTTTGACCATGTGGAGAGCCGGGGGATAAATAGTGAAATACCTCAACATAGAATTAAACACTAGACCCTTCATTCTCCAGGCAGGCGCTTAACTGCTGGACCACTGTTCCTCATGATCTTGTGACTGAGGTCCAAGGTGTAGGCTATGAGTCTTACACCATTGATAATGACTGATATTGTATCTGAGCGTGTAGGCTATGAATCTTACACCATTGATAATGATTGATATTGTATCTGAGTGTGTAGGCTATGAGTCTTACACCATTGATAATGACTGATATTGTATCTGAGCGTGTAGGCTATGAATCTTACTCCATTGATAATGATTGATATTGTATCTGAGTGTGTAGGCTATGAATCTGACACCATTGATAATGATTGATATTGTATCTGAGCGTGTAGGCTATGAATCTTACTCCATTGATAATGATTGATATTGTATCTGAGTGTGTAGGCTATGATCTTACTCCATTGATAATGACTGATATTGTATCTGAGTGTGTAGGCTATGAATCTTACACCATTGATAATGATTGATATTGTATCTGAGTGTGTAGGCTATGAATCTTACTCCATTGATAATGATTGATATTGTATCTGAGCGTGTAGGCTATAAATCTTAC
>JAPXFY010000025.1:745818-788318 GCA_030674185.1 Monoplex corrugatus | reverse complement strand
AAGATACCCACAGGGGTATTTACACAGGAACTTACAGGATATATAGACATTTTTACAATGTGTCTGTATGCCTGTTGTCAGAATGAAGATACCCACAGGGGTATTTACACAAGAACTTACAGGATATAGACATTTTTACAGTGTGTCTGTATGCCTGTTGTCTGAATGAAGATATCCACAGAATGATTTACACAGGAACATACAGGATATAGACATTTTTACAATGTGTTTGTATGCCTGTTGTCAGAATGAAGATACCCACAGGGTATTTACACAGGAACGTACAGGATATAGACATTTTTACAGTGTGTCTGTATGCCTGTTGTCAGAATGAAGATACCCATAGGAGTATTTACACAGGAACCTGCAGGATATAGACATTTTTACAATGTGTCTGTATGCCTGTTGTCTGAATGAAGATACCCACAGGGGTATTTACACAGGAACATACAGGATATAGACATTTTTACAGTGTGTCTGTATGCCTGTCGTCAGAATGAAGATACCCACAGAATGATTTACACAGGAACATACAGGATATAGACATTTTTACAGTGTCTGTATGCCTGTTGTCAGAATGAAGATACCCATAGGAGTATTTACACAGGAACGTACAGGATATAGACATTTTCACAATGTGTCTGTATGCCTGTTGTCTGAATGAAGATACCCACAGAATGATTTACACAGGAACATACAGGATATAGACATTTTTACAGTGTGTCTGTATGCCTGTTGTCTGAATGAAGATACCCACAGAATGATTTACACAGGAACATACAGGATATAGACATTTTCACAATGTGTCTGCATGACCAGTTCAAGAGTTTCTTTCAAACAGAAGGTGGCATGCCCATTGCTACTGTCTTTGTGACACCAGTTTGAACATCTCACCACAACAGACAACAGTCATCTTGCTGAAGTATGTGACACAGGTGCCACAAGTTTGTTTGAAACACAGTTAAAGGGAGGAAACTGTGTATATATGATTCTAGTTTTACATCCTGCAGCTGTCTTCCTTGTAAGTTATTAATGAAAACAATAACAACAGCAACAAAAACATGCAGAACAAAACAAAAGAGCCCTCAAAGTTCTAATGTACTTTGTGATTGATCACATCGTGAACAGTATGATCTGAAGTCCAGTTTGAATTGGTCCTGATTTTCCCCTGTGGGGATGCTGGGGGCTCTTTCAGTATAAATAGTATCCTCATCTTCTGGAAATTCTGTGCTAGAAATTTCCTCTTTTCTGTCACTGTCAGTGTTTCTGTCTTGTTCCTTTGCTTTTTGTCATTTCTTCCTATTGTTTTCTGCCTTGCTGGTCCATTCACCTGTATTTGTTTGATAAAGTCTTGCGTGCTTTTTCTTAGGATTGATAATTGGGTACATGTATTAAGTGCATTTTTGGCTCTAGGGAGGTGAGACTGAGATATGCAGAAACAATTTTAGGCAATTTATGTCCGTTTTTACGTATAATTATTTTGGTGTCCTTAGGTATGCTTAAATTTGTATTCAGGTGTTTTTTAAATCTTCTGTGTGATAAGTTGGATGGAGTGGTCAGTGCCAGGGGCATGTCCTTAGATTATGTTTGCAAGTGCATTGATATGTGTACTTAAGTAATTTTTTTTTTTCCTGTTGAATTTTTTGTATGTTTTGAAGTGGTTATAACCCTGATAGGGCTCTACACAGTTGGCTGGATTTTAAACAACAATAGCAAGAACATATCATCATCATCATCATTATTGATATTATTAATAGTAGTAGTAGTAGTAGTCATAGTAGCAGTAATAGTAGTAGTGGTAGTGGTAGTACTAGTGGTAGTAATAGTAGTAGTGATTACATGATAAGTCATTCTTGTGTATTGCTGTTCTGGAAACTGTTAGACTAATTGCACATCACACATCAGGCTTTTGGGTGGAACACGGAGAACTCAGGCTGTTAGGTGATCTGACCACACTCCACTACGTTGTTGTACAGTCTGTGAGTTTGGTGGGTGTACATGCTGGGTGTTTTCTTGTTTCCTTAACCCTTTGACTCCCGCACCTATCCACCAAATGCAGGAACTTAACCCTTTGACTCCCTCACCGTATCCACCAGCTTCCTGCAGGAAGCTGGTGGATAGGGTGAGGGAGTCAAAGGGTTTAAGTTTTTGCTTTGCTAGCATAGTTGGCAGTGCAGGATGCTGGTGAACAGGGTGCGGGAGTCAAAGGGTTAAGCCAGCAACAACGTGGCTTACAGGATCTTTAAGGTGCCTATTTGATATTCTGCATGTGTATAGACACAAAGGGGGTGTAGGCACTTGCAGGTCTGCATATGTGTTGACCAGGAAGATGGGAAAAATGTCCACCCTTTACCTACCAGGTGGAGGTAACTCTCCACCCTTTACCCACCAGGTGGAGGTGTCTAGGTGGATCGAACCCAGGACCTTCTAATTGGATGTCTGACTTTAACGCTTTTGCCCCCCCGAATGTTCTTCCGGAGATGTTCTTCTGGAGCTGTCCCAAAGGTGTTCCTCTGGAGCTGTCACAAAGGTGTTCTTCTGGAGCTGTCCCAAAGGTGTTCTTCTGGAGCTGCCCCAAAGGTATTTTTCTGGAGCTGTCCCAAAAGTGTTCTTCTGGGTGGTCCCAAAGGTGTTCTTCTGGAGCTGTCCCAAAGGTGTTCTTCTGGAGCTGTCCCAAAGGTGTTCTTCTGGGGCTGTCCCAAAGATGTTCTGGAGTTGTCCAAAAGGTGTTCTTCTGGGGCTGTCCCAAAGGTGTTCTTCTGGAGCTGTCCCAAAGGTATTCTTCTGGAGTTGTCCCAAAGATGTTGCTCTGGAGTTGTCCCAAAGATGTTGCTCTGGAGTTGTCCCAAAGATGTTTCTCTGGAGCTGTCCCAAAGATGTTCTTTTGGAGCTGTCCCAAAGATGTTCTTCTGAAGTTGTCCAAAAGGTCTTCTTCTGGAGATGTCCCAAAGATGTTCTTCTGGAGTTGTCCCAAAGATGTTCTTTTGGAGCTGTCCCAAAGATGTTGCTCTGGAGTTGTCCCAAAGATGTTGCTCTGGAGCTGTCCCAAAGATGTTGCTCTGGCTCTGGAGCTGTCCCAAAGATGTTGCTCTGGAGTTGTCCCAAAGATGTTGCTCTGGAGCTGTCCCAAAGATGTTGCTCTGGAGCTGTCCCAAAGATGTTGCTCTGGAGTTGTCCCAAAGATGTTGCTCTGGAGCTGTCCCAAAGATGTTGCTCTGGAGTTGTCCCAAAGATGTTCTTTTATAATTTTCCCATCATACCACTGCTCAGTTCTTTTATTTATGGGAAGTGAGTGGGCAGAGCTGTAGAACACTGTGGACCAGTTTTCAGGTATGTTTGTGACAGTTACCCATGTGTGTTTCCAGGTTGGACGTGTGCCCATCGATGGCCCTCTGGTGGCTGGACACAAAGGTGCTGTGCTGGACATTCAGTGGTGCCCTCACAATGACAACGTCATCGCCAGCGCCTCCGACGACTGCACGATCAAGGTGTGGCAGATCCCGGACTCGGGCCTGATCACCAACCTGACGGAACCTGTGGTGGACTTGTATGCCCATCAGAAGCGTGTGGGGTTTGTCGCCTGGCATCCCACCGCTCAGAATGTCCTGGTGTCAGCAGGTATGGACACTCTACCTGAGGTCTCTCTGTTAACCCTTTAACGCCTGTCAACCTTGCTAGCAAGGCAAAAACAACCCTTTGACTCCCTCACCCTATCCACCAGCTTCCTGCTCCAGTCTTCTGCGGGACACTGGTGGATAGGGTGAGTGATTGGAGTCAAAAGGGTTATGTTTTTCAGTTGGTGGATAGGGTGTGGGAGTGAAATTGCAGCAAGGTGTGTACCTTCTGGCCAACCCCTGTGTAGTAAGATGTATGATAGTTTGATATACAAACCTGGTTTACAGTGAAAATCTGTTAACTGTTGGTAACTAAATAAAAATAATCCTGTTGATAATTATATAAAATTCACCCTGTTGGTAATAAAATAAAAAAATCACCCTGTTGGTAATTATATAAAAATCATCTTGTTAGTAACAATATAAGAATCATCTTGTTGGTAATTACATAAAAATCATCCTGTTGGTAATTACATAAAAATCACCCTGTTGGTAATTATATAAAGATCATACCGTTGATAATTATATAAAGATCATACTGTTGATAATTATATGAAAATTATTCTGTCAGTAATTATATAAAACTGATCCTGTTGGTAACAATGTAAAAAATCACCCTGTTGTAATTATATAAAAATTATTCTGTTGGTAACAATATAGAAATCATCCTGTTGTGATTATGTAAAAAAATTATTATATAAAAAAATTATTGTGTTGATAACTACGTAAAAAATCATCCTGTTGGTAATTATATAAAAACCATCCTGTTAATAACTATATAAAAATCATCCTGTCGGTAACTATATAGACATTGTCCTGTTGATAACTGTATGAAAATCATCCTGTTGGTAATTATATAAAAATTATCCTGTTGGTAATTATATAGAAATCATCCTATTGGTAATTATATAAAAATCATCCTGTTGGTAATTATATAAAAATCATCCTGTTGGTAATTATATAAAAATCATCCTGTTGGTAGTTATATAAAAATCATCCTGTTGGTAATTATATAAAAATCATCCTGTTGGTAGTTATATAAAAATCATCCTGTTGGTAGTTATATAAAAATCATCCTGTTGGTAGTTATATAAAAATCATGCTGTTGGTAATTATATAAAAATCATGCTGTTGGTAATTATATAAAAATCATCCTGTTGGTAATTATATAAAAATCCTGTTGGTAATTATATAAAAATCATCCTGTTGGTAATTATATAAAAATCATCCTGTTGGTAATTATATAAAAATCATCCTGTTGGTAATTATATAAAAATCATCCTGTTGGTAATTATATAAAAATCATCCTGTTGGTAATTATATAAAAATCATCCTGTTGGTAATTATATAAAAATCATGCTGTTGGTAATTATATAAAAATCATCCTATTGGTAATTATATAAAAATCATCCTGTTGGTAGTTATATAAAAATCATCCTGTTGGTAATTATATAAAAATCATCCTGTTGGTAATTATATAAAAATCATCCTGTTGGTAACTATATAAAAATCATCCTGTTGGTAATTATATAAAAATCATCCTGTTGGTAATTATATAAAAATCATCCTGTTGGTAATTATATAAAAATCCTGTTGGTAATTATATAAAAATCATCCTGTTGGTAATTATATAAAAATCATCCTGTTGGTAATTATATAAAAATCATCCTGTTGGTAATTATATAAAAATCATCCTGTTGGTAATTATATAAAAATCATCCTGTTGGTAATTATATAAAAATCATCCTGTTGGTAATTATATAAAAATCATCCTGTTGGTAATTATATAAAAATCATCCTGTTGGTAGTTATATAAAAATCATCCTGTTGGTAATTATATAAAAATCATCCTGTTGGTAATTATATAAAAATCATCCTGTTGGTAATTATATAAAAATCATCCTGTTGGTAATTATATAAAAATCCTGTTGGTAATTATATAAAAATCATCCTGTTGGTAATTATATAAATATCATCCTGTTGGTAATTATATAAAAATCATCCTGTTGGTAATTATATAAAAATCATCCTGTTGGTAATTATATAAAAATCATCCTGTTGGTAATTATATAAAAATCATCCTGTTGGTAATTATATAAAAATCATGCTGTTGGTAATTATATAAAAATCATGCTGTTGGTAATTATATAAAAATCATCCTGTTGGTAATTATATAAAAATCATGCTGTTGGTAATTATATAAAAATCATCCTGTTGGTAATTATATAAAAATCATGCTGTTGGTAATTATATAAAAATCATGCTGTTGGTAATTATATAAAAATCATGCTGTTGGTAATTATATAAAAATCATCCTGTTGGTAATTATATAAAATCATCCTGTTGGTAATTATATAAAAATCATCCTGTTGGTAATTATATAAAAATCATCCTGTTGGTAATTATATAAAAATCATCCTGTTGGTAGTGAAACATACATTTTTTCACCCGGGTTGTGGAGTCACATGGTTAACATGGGGCTTCCATAGGATGGTATAGAGTTCAGTTTCACATGGGTGCCTCTGTCTGATGGTCACATGGTAAACATGGGCTTCCATAGGATGGTATAGAGTTCAGTTCACATGGGCGCCTCTGTCTGATGGTCACATGGTTAACATGGGGCTTCCATAGGATGGTATGGAGTTCAGTTCACATGGGCACCTGTATCTGATGGTCACATGGTAAACATGGGGCTTCCATAGGATGGTATGGGTTCAGTTCACATGGGCACCTCTGTCTGATGGTCACATGGTAAACATGGGGCTTCCATAGGATGGTATGGGGTTCAGTTCACATGGGCGCCTCTGTCTGATGGTCACATGGTTAACATGGGGCTTCCATAGGATGGTATGGAGTTCAGTTCACATGGGCACCTCTATCTGATGGTCACATGGTAAACATGGGGCTTCCATAGGATGGTATGGGGTTCAGTTCACATGGGCACCTCTATCTGATGGTCACATGGTTAACATGGGGCTTCCATAGGATGGTATGGAGTTCAGTTCACATGGGCACCTCTATCTGATGGTCACATGGTAAACATGGGGCTTCCATAGGATGGTATGGGGTTCAGTTCACATGGGCACCTGTATCTGATGGTCACATGGTAAACATGGGGCTTCCATAGGATGGTATGGAGTTCAGTTCACATGGGCACCTCTTCTGATGGTCACATGGTAAACATGGGCTTCCATAGGATGGTATGGAGTTCAGTTACATGGAGCTCTGTTCAGAATGGTCACATGGTTAAACATGGGGTTTCATCAGGATGGTATGGAGTTCAGTTCACTGCACCCTTTTGATGGTCACATAGGTAAACATGTCAAGATGGTTGGTTTATCCTGACATGTGTCTATGGTCAGTGGTTAAATGTGTGGCTTCCAAGAAGGTATGGTTAGCAGATGTGGCACATCTGGTGATGGTATGGTAAACATAGGCTTCCTATGGTATGGACAGTCACATGCACCATCTATGGATGGCACAGTTAACATCATCATAGGTGTTGGGTCATTCATGCTCTTGTGATGGCTCACATGTTAACATGCTATGGATGGTGGGCAAGTCACATGGGCAAACTCTATCGATGGTCACTGGTTAACAGGCTTCCATAGATTATAGAGTTCATTCACATTGGCACCTCTATCTGATGGTCACAGAACATCTTATCCTAGGATGGTATGGGGCAGATCACATGGGCACCTATCTAGTCACATGGTAAACATGGCTTCCATAGGATGTATGGTTAGTTCACAGCACATTCATTGATGGTCACTATGTGTGGCAACATGGGGCTTACCATGATGGTGTGGAGTTCAGTACATCATAGTGCTCTGTTGTGGTCAAACACATTTAACATGGGGCTCATAGATGTATGGGGTTCAGCACATGGCCTCTGTTGTGGCTAAACCATTACATAGGGGGATTTTATTTCAGGTTGAGTGTAGATTGCAAATTGATAACCCTCTGTGGGGTATAAACACATAGGCAAACATATGATGTGGTAAACACATCCTTATAGGTGTGCATAAACCATACTTATGGAAAATCATGGTGATGGCAACACATCATAAGATGGTTTGGCATAGCACACATTTGCATCATGGTGTGGCAAAACACATTCATACATCTATGGTGTGGCAAAACACATTCATACATCTATGGTGTGGCAAAACACATTCATACATCTATGGTGTGGCAAAACACATTCATACATCTATGTGTGAAATTAATGGGCAAAACACATTCATACACTCTTATGGTGTGGCAAAACACATCATACATATGGTGTGGCAAAACACATTCATACATCATGGTGTGGCAAAACACATTCATACATCTATGGTGTGGCAAACACATTCATACATCATGGTGTGGCAAAACACATTCATACATCTGGTGTGGCAAAACACATCCATACATCATGGTGTGGCAAAACACATCATACTCATGGTGTGGCAAAACACATTCATACATCATGGTGTGGCAAAACACATTCATACATCATGGTGTGGCAAAACAATCATTCATCCTACATCATGGTGTGGCAAAACACATTCATACATCACTGGTGTGGCAAAACACATTCTACATCATGGTGTGGCAAAACACATTCATACATCATGGTGTGGCAAAACACATTCATACATCATGGTGTGGCAAACTTAATCATGGTGTGCAACATTCATGGTGTGGCAAACATCATAGGTGTGGCAAAACACATTCATACATCTATGGTGTGGCAAAACACATTCATACATCTATGGTGTGGCAAACATCATATCATGGTGTGGCAAAACACATTCATACATCATGGTGTGGCAAAACACATTCATACATCATGGTGTGGCAAAACACATTCATACATCATGGTGTGGCAAAACACATTCATACATCATGGTGTGGCAAAACACATTCATACATCATGGTGTGGCAAAACACATTCATACATCATGGTGTGGCAAAACACATTCATACATCATGGTGTGGCAAAACACATTCATACATCATGGTGTGGCAAAACACATTCATACATCATGGTGTGGCAAAACACATTCATACATCATGGTGTGGCAAACACATTCATACATCTATGGTGTGGCAAAACACATTCATACATCATGGTGTGGCAAACACTCATACATCATGGTGTGGCAAAACACATTCATACATCATGGTGTGGCAAACACGAAATTCATACATCATGGTGTGGCAAAACACATTCATACATCATGGGGTGTGGCAAAACAATTCATACATCATGGTGTGGCAAAACCATTCATACATCATGGTGTGGCAAAACACATTCATACATCATGGTGTGGCAAAACACATTCATACATCTATGGTGTGATTGGTCAAAAACATTCATACATCATGGTGTGGCAAAAACATCATTATGTGGGCAGACATCATGGTGTGGCAAAACACATTCATACATCATGGTGTGGCAAAACACATTCATACATCATGGTGTGGCAAAACCATTCATACATCATGGTGTGGCAAAACACATTCATACATCATGGTGTGGCAAAACACATTCATACATCATGGTGTGGCAAAACACATTCATACATCATGGTGTGGCAAAACACATTCATACATCATGGTGTGGCAAAACACATTCATCTATCAACTCATGGTGTGGCAAAACACATTCATACATCATGGTGTGGCAAAACACATCATACATCATGGTGTGGCAAAACACATTCATACATCATGGTGTGCAAAACACATTCATACATCATGGTGTGGCAAAACACATCCATACATCATGGTGTGGCAAAAACATTCATACTCATGGTGTGGCAAAACACATTCATACATCATGGTGTGGCAAAACACATTCATACTCATGGTGTGGCAAAACACATTCATACATCATGGTGTGGCAAAACACATTCATACATCATGGTGTGGCAAAACACATTCATACATCATGGTGTGGCAAAACACATCATACATCATGGTGTGGCAAACACATTCATACATCATGGTGTGGCAAAACACATTCATACATCATGGTGTGGCAAAACCATACATCATGGTGTGGCAAAACACATTCATACATCATGGTGTGGCAAAACACATTCATACATCATGGTGTGGCAAAACACATTCATACATGGTGTGCAAAACACATACACATGGTGTGGCAAAACACATACATCATGGTGTGGCAAAACACATACATCATGTGTGGCAAAACCATTCAACATCATGGTGGCAAACACATTCATACATCATGGTGTGGCAAAACACATTCATACATCTATATGGTACACATCATTGAAGTGTTATAAAATAGAACTATCATCTTATGGTCACACATTTGAAAGTGTTAATAAAATAGAACTATCTTCAATGGTCACATCATTTGAAGTGTTAATAAAATAGAACTATCATCTTATGGTCACATCATTTGAAGTGTTAATAAAATAGAACTATCATCTTATGGTCACATCAATTGAAGTGTTAATAAAATAGAACTATCATCTTTGGTCACATCATTGAAGTGTTAATAAAATAGAACTATCATCTTATGGTCACATCATTGATGTGTAATAAAATTTAGAACTATCATCTTATGGTCACATCATTGAAGTGTTAATAACAATAGAACTATCATCTTATGGTCACATCATTGAAGTGTTAATAAAATAGAACTATCATCTTATGGTCACAACAATTGAAGTGTTAATAAAATAGAACTATCATCTTATGGTCAACATCAATTTGAAGTGGTTAATAAATAGAATATCATCTTATGGTCACATCATATTGAAGTGTTAATAAAATAGAACTATATCATGTTGGCACATCAATTGAATGTGTAAAAAAATAAACTATCATCTTATGGCACATCAACTTGAGTGTTAATAAAATAGAACTATCATCTTATGGCACATCAATTGTAAAGTGTTAATAAAATAGAACTATCATCTTATGGTCACATCATTTGAAGTGTTAATAAAATAGAACTATCATCTTATGGTCACATCAATTGAAGTGTTAATAAATAAACTATCATCTTATGGTCACATCAATGAAGTGTTAATAAAACAGAACTATCATCTTATGGTCACATCAATTGAAGTGTTAATAAAATAGAACTATCAATCTTATGGTCACATTCATATTGAGTGTTATAAAATAGAACTATCATCTTATGGTCACATCATATTAGAACTATCATCTTATGGTCACATCAATTGAAGTGTTAATAAAATAGAACTATCATCTTATGGTCACATCATTGAAGTGTTAATAAAATAGAACTATCATCTTATGGTCACATCATTTGAAGTGTTAATAAAATAGAACTATCATCTTATGGTCACATCAATTGAAGTGTTAATAAAATAGAACTATCATCTTATGGTCACATCAATTGAAGTGTTAATAAAATAGAACTATCATCTTATGGTCACATCATTGAAGTGTTAATAAAATAGAACTATCATCTTATGGTCACATCAATTGAAGTGTTAATAAAATAGAACTATCATCTTATGGTCACATCAATTGAAGTGTTAATAAAATAGAACTATCATCTTATGGTCACATCAATTGAAGTGTTAATAAAATAGAACTATCATCTTATGGTCACATCAATTGAAGTGTTAATAAAATAGAACTATCATCTTATGGTCACATCAATTGAAGTGTTAATAAAATAGAACTATCATCTTATGGTCACATCAATTGAAGTGTTAATAAAATAGAACTATCATCTTATGGTCACATCAATTGAAGTGTTAATAAAATAGAACTATCATCTTATGGTCACATCAATTGAAGTGTTAATAAAATAGAACTATCATCTTATGGTCACATCAATTGAAGTGTTAATAAAATAGAACTATCATCTTATGGTCACATCAATTGAAGTGTTAATAAAATAGAACTATCATCTTATGGTCACATCAATTGAAGTGTTAATAAAATAGAACTATCATCTTATGGTCACATCAATTGAAGTGTTAATAAAATAGAACTATCATCTTATGGTCACATCAATTGAAGTGTTAATAAAATAGAACTATCATCTTATGGTCACATCAATTGAAGTGTTAATAAAATAGAACTATCATCTTATGGTCACATCAATTGAAGTGTTAATAAAATAGAACTATCATCTTATGGTCACATCAATTGAAGTGTTAATAAAATAGAACTATCATCTTATGGTCACATCAATTGAAGTGTTAATAAAATAGAACTATCATCTTATGGTCACATCAATTGAAGTGTTAATAAAATAGAACTATCATCTTATGGTCACATCAATTGAAGTGTTAATAAAATAGAACTATCATCTTATGGTCACATCAATTGAAGTGTTAATAAAATAGAACTATCATCTTATGGTCACATCATATTGAAGTGTTAATAAAATAGAACTATCATCTTATGGTCACATCAATTGAAGTGTTAATAAAATAGAACTATCATCTTATGGTCACATCAATTGAAGTGTTAATAAAATAGAACTATCATCTTATGGTCACATCAATTGAAGTGTTAATAAAATAGAACTATCATCTTATGGTCACATCAATTGAAGTGTTAATAAAATAGAACTATCATCTTATGGTCACATCAATTGAAGTGTTAATAAAATAGAACTATCATCTTATGGTCACATCATTGAAGTGTTAATAAAATAGAACTATCATCTTATGGTCACATCAATTGAAGTGTTAATAAAATAGAACTATCATCTTATGGTCACATCAATTGAAGTGTTAATAAAATAGAACTATCATCTTATGGTCACATCAATTGAAGTGTTAATAAAATAAACTATCATCTTATGGTCACATCAATTTGAAGTGTTAATAAAATAGAACTATCATCTTATGGTCACATCAATTGAAGTGTTAATAAAATAGAACTATCATCTTATGGTCACATCATATTGAAGTGTTAATAAAATAGAACTATCATCTTATGGTCACATCATTTGAAGTGTTAATAAAATAGAACTATCATCTTATGGTCACATCAATTGAAGTGTTAATAAAATAGAACTATCATCTTATGGTCACATCAATTGAAGTGTTAATAAAATAGAACTATCATCTTATGGTCACATCATTGAAGTGTTAATAAAATAGAACTATCATCTTATGGTCACATCAATTGAAGTGTTAATAAAATAGAACTATCATCTTATGGTCACATCAATTGAAGTGTTAATAAAATAGAACTATCATCTTATGGTCACATCATTTGAAGTGTTAATAAAATAGAACTATCATCTTATGGTCACATCATTGAAGTGTTAATAAAATAGAACTATCATCTTATGGTCACATCAATTGAAGTGTTAATAAAATAGAACTATCATCTTATGGTCACATCAATTGAAGTGTTAATAAAATAGAACTATCATCTTATGGTCACATCAATTGAAGTGTTAATAAAATAGAACTATCATCTTATGGTCACATCAATTGAAGTGTTAATAAAATAGAACTATCATCTTATGGTCACATCAATTGAAGTGTTAATAAAATAGAACTATCATCTTATGGTCACATCAATTGAAGTGTTAATAAAATAGAACTATCATCTTATGGTCACATCATTGAAGTGTTAATAAAATAGAACTATCATCTTATGGTCACATCAATTGAAGTGTTAATAAAATAGAACTATCATCTTATGGTCACATCATTGAAGTGTTAATAAATAGAACTATCATCTTATGGTCACATCAATTGAAGTGTTAATAAAATAGAACTATCATCTTATGGTCACATCATTTGAAGTGTTAATAAAATAGAACTATCATCTTATGGTCACATCATTTGAAGTGTGTAATAAATAGCTATCATTTATGGTCTCATTGAAGTGTTAATAAAATAGAACTTATATTGTGGTCCTGTTGAAGTGTGTATATGATTTTTATGGTCATCATTTGTGTGTTGTAATGTATCTTTGGTAGTGTGTGTTAAGATTGTTGTGTGTGTGTTGTGGTGTGTGTGGTGTGTGATGGTGTTGTGTTGTGTTCTGTGTGTGTGTTTGTGTGTTGTGTCTGTGTTGGTGGTTTGTGTGTGTGTGTCTGTGTGTTGTGTTGTGTGGTGTGTGTGTGTGTGTGTGTGTGTGTGTGTGTGTTGTGTGTGTGTGTGTGTTCTGGTGTGTGTGTGTGTGTGTGTGTTGTGTGTGTGTGTTGTGTGTGGTGGGTGTGTGTGTGTGTGTGTGTGTGTGGTTGGTTGTGTGTGTGTGTGTGTGTGTGTGTGTGTTGTGTGTGTGTGTGTGTGTGTGTTGTGTGTGTGTGTGTGTGTGTGTGTGTGTGTGTGTGTGTTGTGTGTGTGTGTGTGTGTGGTTGGTGTGTGTGTGTGTTGTGTGTGTGTCTGGTGGTGTGGTGTGTGTGGTTGTGTGTGTGTGTGGTTGGGTGGGTGTGTGTGGTGTGTGTGTGTTTGGTGTGGGGTGTGTGTGTGTGGTGTGGTGTGTGTGTGTGTGTTGTGTGTGTGTGTGTGTGTGTGGTGTGTGTGTTCTGGGTGTGGGTGTGTGGTGTGTGTGTGTGTGTGTGTGTACAGGGTCTGACCTGAAGATGTTCATCTGGAACGTGGGTACTGGGGAACCCATGTTGGAGATTGACCTTCCGGAACAGGTAGGACGCTGTGGTCTCTGCTGTCATTTAATTGTGTTGTCACTGTTGTGTGAAACAAACGGACGGGAGAGATTTGTTTGTTTTCTTTAGCCTATGTCTCCCTTCGTCTTCAGCCATGACAGCAAAACACGAACTTAACCCTTTGACTCTGGTCATCCTATCCTCCAGATTCCTTCATTTTCAGCCATAGACAACAACAGAGATTGGATAGAAAAGAAAAAAAACAACAACTCCAAGATGTTTGACACCATCAACAGAAAAGGAAGTGGTGTGAAGTGGTCCAGAGAGTGACGAGGGTTGCCAACACAGATGGCAGGCACGTACACCCACGTCTGTCCTGGTGATACAGGCTGGCAGGCAGGCAGGCAGGCAGAAAAGACATCTATATACACAGGGAGAACTGAAGGAAAAGAGAATGAGATTCATGGGACTGTGTGCACTGGTCGCTGTGTGAGGTTCCCTTGCTGAATAAAGTGTTATATGTCTTGTGATTACATTTAGCTTTTATTACAGAGAGGACGTGTGTACTGGTTACCGTGTGAGTCCCCTTACTGTATAAAGTGTTGTATGAGTTACATTTAGCTTTTATTACAGAGAGGACTGTGTGTGTGTTTCACTGTGTGAGTCCCCTTACTGTATAAAGTGTTGTATGTTTACATTTAGCTTTTATTACAGAGATGGACTGTGTGTGTTTCACTGTGTGAGTCCCCTTACTGTATAAAGTGTTGTATGATTACATTTAGCTTTTATTACAGAGAGGACTGTGTGTGTTTCACTGTGTGAGTCCCCTTACTGTATAAAGTGTTGTATGATTACATTTAGCTTTTATTACAGAGAGGACTGTGTGTGTGTTTCACTGTGTGAGTCCCCTTACTGTATAAAGTGTTGTATGTTTACATTTAGCTTTTATTACAGAGATGACTGTGTGTGTTTTCACTGTGTGAGTCCCCTTACTGTATAAAGTGTTGTATGATTACATTTAGCTTTTATTACAGAGAGGACTGTGTGTGTGTTTCTGTTTCACTGTGTGAGTCCCCTTACTGTATAAAGTGTTGTATGATTACATTTAGCTTTTATTACAGAGAGGACTATGTGTGTGTTTCACTGTGTGAGTCCCCTTACTGTATAAAGTGTTGTATGATTTACATTTAGCTTTTATTACAGAGAGGACGTGTGTGTGTTTCACTGTGTGAGTCCCCTTACTGTATAAAGTGTTGTATGATTACATTTAGCTTTTATTACAGAGAGGACTGTGTGTGTTTCACTGTGTGAGTCCCCTTACTGTATAAAGTGTTGTATGTCTTGTCATTACATTTAGCTTTTATTACAGAGAGGACTGTGTGTGTTTCACTGTGTGAGTCCCCTTACTGTATAAAGTGTTGTATGTTTACATTTAGCTTTTATTACAAGAGAGGACTATGTGTGTTTTTCAAACTGTGTGAGTCCCCTTACGAATGAAGTGTTATCATTTCATGTCATGTCTTAACAGTTTGCTGTTTGAAAAGAGAAGACCGATTGAGACTTAATGGAGTTAAGATCTGTGTGTATGTGTGTGTGTGTGTGTGTGTGTGTGTGTGTGTGTGTGTGTGTGTGTGTGTGTGTGTGTGTGTGTGTGTGTGTTGGTGGTCTTTGATTTAATGTCTATTCACTAAAATGATTTTAGACCAAAAAAAAAAGAAAAAAAAAAGGGGGGGGGGGGAGTGATAGAGGAGGAGTGAAGAGGATATTTGAAAATTGTCAATTTTGAATTTGAGAGAAGATGATCCAGAAAACAACTGTTTCGAAGAGGGGAAGGTAAAACTAATAAATAATGTTACCATAATTATCGACTTAAATAAACAAACTAACGAACAAAATTAATAAATATCTGGAAGAAATGAATTAAAAAAAACAAAACTAATTGACTAACCATAGCAGTGAACAAGTGAAATAACATTTTTAAAGGTAATTCGCTATAGGACTTTTTGACAGGCTAGCAAAAAATTCATACAATAATGATGATGAGGCAAATATATCAGAAACTGTACTCATAGATAGTGTTGGAATATGTCGTTTTACCCTAACGCAAGAAAGAATATGACTATATGTTATCTTCTTTCCACACAGACACACTATGTTATTGGTGTATTTTGTTTTGAATGCTTCAAGTTTCCATCTGTACATAAGGGACTGTATAGTTCTGCTGACAGGAAGCTGCTTAAGTATTTTGCTAACTTCAAAGTTCATGTGACATTTATCATACTTTTTCTGTTTTAATTGGAACTGCTTCCAGACATAGTTATCCACTAAAGTGTAATTCTCGTGCTAAAGAGAGAGAAAGCTGGGTATTGTTTGAATCTGGTGAGTTATTAGCTCCCCGTTTACAGTAACAATTGTTACTGTAGTGATAGTAATGAACAATAAAGACCACTATTTGATTCATTATGGGACATGTGTGTATGATTGTGAAATTTGTTGTTCAAAAGATGGTTTAATTGTTATTGTGATGATGGTAATGAATAGTAAAGGTCAGTGTTTGATCGGATGTTGGATGCGATGTGTAGGTATGGAGTTTTGTTGTTAAAACATGATTTTAATTTTTATTGTGATAATATCAGTGTATGATAAAGATCAATGTTTAATCCATTGCTGGATATGATGTGTTTAGGTGTGGAGTTTGTCGTTCAACCACAACGGCAGTCGACTGGCGTGCACGGCCAAGGACAAGAAGCTACACATCATCAACACTCACTCCGGCGAGATCGAAAAAGTAGGTGGTGTCACCACTGCTCTGGTAGTGCCCACGTCTTTGTCTCTTTGGTTTTGTGTCTGGTGCTGTGCTGTTGATGTGTTTCTGTCAATGACATGTTGTGTGTGTAGTGTGGGTGACTTGATGTCATGTGATGTTTTTGTTGATGACATGTTGTGTGTGTAGTGTGGGTGACTTGATGTCATGTGATGTTTCTGTCAATGACATGTTGTGTGTGTAGTGTCGGTGACTTGATGTCATGTGATGTTTCTGTCAATGACATGTTGTGTGTGTAGTGTGGGTGACTTGATGTCATGTGATGTTTCTGTCAATGACATGTTGTGTGTGTAGTGTGGGTGACTTGATGTCATGTGATGTTTCTGTCAATGACATGTTGTGTGTGTAGTGTGGGTGACTTGATGTCATGTGATGTTTCTGTCAATGACATGTTGTGTGTTAGTGTCGGTGACTTGATGTCATGTGATGTTTCTGTCAATGACATGTTGTGTGTGTAGTGTGGGTGACTTGATGTCATGTGATGTTTTTGTTGATGACATGTTGTGTGTGTAGTGTGGGTGACTTGATGTCATGTGATGTTTCTGTCAATGACATGTTGTGTGTGTAGTGTGGGTGACTTGATGTCATGTGATGTTTCTGTCAATGACATGTTGTGTGTGTAGTGTGGGTGACTTGATGTCATGTGATGTTTTCTGTCAATGACATGTTGTGTGTGTAGTGTGGGTGACTTGATGTCATGTGATGTTTCTGTTGATGACATGTTGTGTGTGTAGTGTGGGTGACTTGATGTCATGTGATGTTTTTGTTGATGACATGTTGTGTGTGTAGTGTGGGTGACTTGATGTCATGTGATGTTTCTGTCAATGACATGTTGTGTGTGTAGTGTGGGTGACTTGATGTCATGTGATGTTTCTGTCAATGACATGTTGTGTGTGTAGTGTGGGTGACTTGATGTCATGTGATGTTTTTGTTGATGACATGTTGTGTGTGTAGTGTCGGTGACTTGATGTCATGTGATGTTTTTGTTGATGACATGTTGTGTGTGTAGTGTCGGTGACTTGATGTCATGTGATGTTGGTGTGTTATCTAGTGTCGGTGACTTGATGTCATGTGATGTTGGTGTGTTATTATCAATGGCATGTCATGTATTGAGTGTCTGTGATTTAATATCATGTGATTTTGGTGTTTGGTGTGTCTTCATCATATTTATATACATATGTATATGTCTTTCTGTTTATATGTTTTCATTATACTAATATATTTTCATATCTCTTTCGATTATATTTATTGTGGTTAGCGAAAAAACCATGACCCCAAACGCACCAATTGCTATGACAACGTTCTACAAAGCAGGAGGGAAACAGGTCTGGCCCGAAAGTGCTATGACAACCAGCACATTGCCAAAGGGTCTTCTGGATGGAGCAGTCGACTGGGAGTGTACAGCAGACCTCCCAGAGTGGAGAAATTACCCAGATGTCATCAGCAAGACAGGCATGAGACCAGACATCGCTCTCCACTCTGACTCCTCGAAACAAGTGATTCTGATAGAACTCACTGTGCCATACGAAAGCAGAATGGAAGAAGCACATATCTACAAGACCGAAAAATACGCCGGTCTTGCCAGCACCCTGAAGAAAGCAGGTCTGCGGGTCAAAATCTTCGCCATAGAGGTCGGGGCAAGAGGGTTTGTGGGCACCTCCGCTTATGATCTCATGAAACAACTCGCCATTTCTGGGAAGAAGAGGACTAGAGCCCTTAAAGCGATGGCAGAGGCAGCAGAAAGGAGCTCAAGCTGGATCTGGGCAAGGAGGAACCAAAAGTGAACTTCATAAGGATTAAATTCCCTACAGATGATGTGTGCCCCGTTAGCACATTGGTAAAACCGCGTACCGCAGTTCTGAAGCGCAGAATCGCCCAGGTTCGCTCCCCGGCGTGGGAAAAATAAAAATAAAAATAGACAAACAGCAGAAGGGCATCCAGGAGTCATGACCTGGATGTGGCCCGGCCCCTCGAGAGTGTAAGGAATTCAGGGCCGAAACACTTGTCTAAAGGGGGTTACTTCTCTGAAGACCTTCTGTTGTCTAGCTCTCCCTAGAGTTTCTTTCTACCTATGCATATTTAGATGTCTCCATTATATTTGTGTACATATTTATGCATTTCTCCATAATATTTACATATATTTGTGTTGCCTGCATTATATTTTATACATGTTTATATGTCTGTCTGTGATACTTATACATATTTATCTGTGTGGTGTTTCAGGAGGTCAAGTGTCATGAGGGGGCCAAGCCGTCACAAGCCTGTTACTTGAAAGACGGCAGGATCTTCACCTCCGGCTTTTCCAGGATGAGTGAACGTCAGTACGCCCTGTGGGACGAGGTCAGTGGGAAACAGCCAGCCAACCCTGCCAATCCTGTCTATCCCAGCATGCATGCACACACACACACACATACACACACACGCACGCACGCACGCACGCACACATACGCACACGCACACGCACACACACGCACACACACACACACACACTCACACACACACACACACACACATACACACACACACACAAACTGCACAGACAGACAGAGACATTCGTGCATTTTGAATAATTCCATTTGAAGCCTTCTGAACAATCACAGCAAAGGTCTTTGCATGCGAACAGAGACATAAGGAAGACGATCACAAGTTGTGTGTACAGTGTTCACTGATGGCATAAGTATAAGGCAGAGTTTTTGTCTCTTTGTTTTTTGTGTTGTCTGAGCTTCTGCACTGCTCCTGTGTATGGACTGCCCCTCATGCCGTTCGTTTTGGCTGTCCAGCACACCTCCACATCCATAGACATTCAGATAATCATGACAGCCATACCACAAAACTGGGGACGATGTTTCACGTGGTTGTAATGGTGAGAGTGGGAATGACAGTGATGATTCTGTTTTGGATTAACTCCAGGATTGACTTCTGTACCGTATCCACCAACTGCAAAAACTTAACCCTTTGAATCCAGGAAGCTGGTGGATAGGGTGAGGGAGTCAAAGGGTTAAGCTTTTGCCTTGCTGGCATGGTTGGCAGTGCATGATGCTGGTGGACAGGGTGCGGGAGTTAAAAGGTTAAGACGACGTTGGGAGCTTCTGACAGCTAACTGTTGAGACTGTAGTAAGGGGAAGGGAGGTGGTAGCTGTGTAAGCTGTGGCAGGACGGGCCGCCCCAAAGACAGATGAAGGTCCAGAGCGGGGAGAGAAAGGGCTCTTCCCTTTTCTCTTCATCCAGAGGCTGGGCTGGACCTGGTTGGTGTGCATTGTGTGGCTATGTCTGCGGGTTGTCATCTCCCCTCCTTGCCTTTTGGTTCGTAAACAAGGTAACTGATGACTGGGTCTATATGGGTCGTTCAGTGCTCACGGCTGCATTTTCCCGGCCATTCTGCCACCCTTTAGTTGCAAGCCGGCGTCGCCTGCGTGTGCTATTTTTAGCCAGGCAGGGTCGACTAAAGTCCGTCAGTGTAGCGCGTCTTTGTGCTCCCGCACCAGTGATAAAGGGACGGGTGAAAAGGGTGTGGGGAGTGGAAGGGAAGGGTCGCGCTATTAATAGCCGGCAGAAAGTGGCCAACTAAAGTATCTCAGATTTGTGCGCCATGTGCTCAGACAGCCTCCTCCCTTTGCTTGATGAAAAGACTGTCGAGTGGTATCAGGAGATTGGGAGGTGATCATCCAGAGTGTTGGGAGGTGATCATCCAGTGTTGGGAGGTGATCATCCAGAGTGTTGGGAGGTGATCATCCAGAGTGTTGGGAGGTGATCATCCAGAGTGTTGGAGGTGATCATCCAGAGAGTGTTGGGAGGTGATCATCCAGAGTGTTGGGAGGTGATCATCCAGAGAGTGTTGGGAGGTGATCATCCAGAGTGTTGGGAGGTGATCATCCAGAGTGTTGGGAGGTGATCATCCAGAGTGTTGGGAGGTGATCATCCAGAGTGTTGGGAAGTGATCATCCAGAGTGTTGGGAGGTGATCATCCAGAGTGTTGGGAGGTGATCATCCAGAGTGTTGGGAGGTGATCATCCAGAGTGTTGGGAGGTGATCATCCAGAGTGTTGGGAGGTGATCATCCAGAGTGTTGGGAGGTGATCATCCAGAGAGTGTTGGGAGGTGATCATCCAGAGTGTTGGGAGGTGATCATCCAGTGTTGGGAGTGATCATCCAGAGAGTGTTGGGAGGTGATCATCCAGAGAGTGTTGGGAGGTGATCATCCAGAGTGTTGGGAGGTGATCATCCAGAGTGTTGGGAGGTGATCATCCAGAGAGTGTTGGGAGGTGATCATCCAGAGTGTTGGGAGGTGATCATCCAGAGTGTTGGGAGGTGATCATCCAGAGTGTTGGGAGGTGATCATCCAGAGAGTGTTGGGAGGTGATCATCCAGAGTGTTGGAGGTGATCATCCAGAGTGTGTTGGGAGGTGATCATCCAGAGTGTTGGGAGGTGATCATCCAGTGTGTTGGGAGGTGATCATCCAGAGTGTTGGGAGGTGATCATCCAGAGTGTTGGGAGGTGATCATCCAGTGTGTTGGGAGGTGATCATCCAGAGTGTTGGGAGGTGATCATCCAGAGAGTGTTGGGAGGTGATCATCCAGAGTGTTGGGAGGTGATCATCCAGAGAGTGTTGGGAGGTGATCATCCAGAGTGTTGGGAGGTGATCATCCAGTGTGTTGGGAGGTGATCATCCAGAGTGTTGGGAGGTGATCATCCAGAGTGTTGGGAGGTGATCATCCAGAGTGTGTTGGGAGGTGATCATCCAGAGTGTTGGGAGGTGATCATCCAGTGTGTTGGGAGGTGATCATCCAGAGTGTTGGAGGTGATCATCCAGAGAGTGTTGGGAGGTGATCATCCAGAGTGTTGGGAGGTGATCATCCAGAGTGTTGGGAGGTGATCATCCAGAGAGTGTTGGGAGGTGTCATCCAGAGTGTTGGGAGGTGATCATCCAGAGAGTGTTGGGAGGTGATCATCCAGAGTGTTGGGAGGTGATCATCCAGAGAGTGTTGGGAGGTGATCATCCAGAGTGTTGGGAGGTGATCATCCAGAGTGTTGGGAGGTGATCATCCAGAGAGTGTTGGGAGGTGATCATCCAGAGTGTTGGGAGGTGATCATCCAGAGTGTTGGGAGGTGATCATCCAGAGTGTTGGGAGGTGATCATCCAGAGTGTTGGAGGTGATCATCCAGAGTGTGTTGGGAGGTGATCATCCAGAGTGTTGGGAGGTGATCATCCAGAGAGTGTTGGGAGGTGATCATCCAGAGTGTTGGGAGGTGATCATCCAGAGTGTTGGGAGGTGATCATCCAGAGAGTGTTGGGAGGTGGTCATCCAGAGAGTGTTGGGAGGTGATCATCCAGAGAGTGGCTACACATTGGTCTTTTGGGTCCCATCGGCATCCTCGGGTGTTTCTTGTTAACTGAACTTGCTAACTACGTTTGTGTACAGTGCCATTTTTTCTCAAACTCTTTTGGACTTAACACTTAGACTTTTTAGTGGAGCATGGAGAACTGGTGATTTAGTCAGACTTTTTTAGTGGAGCATGGAGAACTGGTGACTTAGTCAGACTTTTTTAGTGGAGCATGGAGAACTGGTGATTTAGTCAGACTTTTTAGTGGAGCATGGAGAACTGGTGATTTAGTCAGACTTTTTTAGTGGAGCATGGAGAACTGGTGACTTAGTCAGACTTTTTTAGTGGAGCATGGAGAACTGGTGATTTAGTCAGACTTTTTAGTGGAGCATGGAGAACTGGTGATTTAGTCAGACTTTTTTAGTGGAGCATGGAGAACTGAAGGTGTGGTGTGAGCTGACCACAATCTACTGTGGTGTTGTACAGTCTGTATCTTTGCTGGGTGTGTTGACTGGATGTTTCCATGTTTCCACAAGCCACCAGATGCTTGCAACATCTGTAATGTGCAAGTTTGATTGTTTGATGTTGTGCTTGTGTGTACACATCTAGGGGTTGGCCATAGGTAGATGTGCATATTATTTGATGTTGTGCTTGTGTGTACACATCTAGGGGTTGGCCATAGGTAGATGTGCATATTATTTGATGTTGTGCTTGTGTGTACACATCTAGGGTTGGCCATAGGTAGATGTGCATATTATTTTTGAAATTGGTGCTTGTGGTGTACACATCTAGGGGTTGGGCATAGCTAGGTGTGTACATTATTTGATGTTGTGCTTGTGTGTACACATCTAGGGGTTGGGCATAGCTAGGTGTGCACATTATTTGATGTTGTGCTTGTGTGTACACATCTAGGGGTTGGGCATAGCTAGGTGTGTACATTATTTGATGTTGTGCTTGTGTGTACACATCTAGGGGTTGGCCATAGGTAGATGTGCACATTATTTGATGTTGTGCTTGTGTGTACACATCTAGGGGTGGCCATAGGTAGTGTACACATCTAAGGGGTGGCCATACTAGTGTGCACATTATTTGATGTTGTGCTTGTGTGTACACATCTAGGGGTGGCCATAGGTAGGTGTGCACATTATTTGATGTTGTGCTTGTGTGTACACATCTAGGGGTTGGTTAGGCATGGGTAGGTGTGCATATTATTTGATGTTGTGCTTGTGTGTACACATCTAGGGTTGGTTAAGCATAGGTAGGTGTGCACATTATTTGATGTTGTGCTTGTGTGTACACATCTAGGGTTGGTTAAGCATAGGTAGGTGTGCACATTATTTGATGTTGTGCTTGTGTGTACACATCTAGGGGTTGGTTAAGCATAGGTAGGTGTGCACATTATTTGATGTTGTGCTTGTGTGTACACATCTAGGGGTTGGCCATAGGTAGGTGTGCACATTATTTGATGTTGTGCTTGTGTGTACACATCTAGGGGTTGGCCATAGGTAGATGTGCACATTATTTGATGTTGTGCTTGTGTGTACACATCTAGGGGTTGGCCATATGTAGGTGTGCACATTATTTGATGTTGTGCTTGTGTGTACACATCTAGGGGTTGGACATAGGTAGGTGTGCATATTATTTGATGTTGTGCTTGTGTGTACACATCTAGGGGTTGGCCATAGGTAGATGTGTACATTATTTGATGTTGTGCTTGTGTGTACACATCTAGGGGTTGGCCATAGGTAGATGTGTACATTATTTGATGTTGTGCTTGTGTGTACACATCTAGGGGTTGGCCATAGGTAGTGTGCACATTATTTGATGTTGTGCTTGTGTGTACACATCTAGGGGTTGGCCAAGGTAGGTGTGCACATTATTTGATGTTGTGCTTGTGTGTACACATCTAGGGGTTAGGCATAGTAGGTGTGCACATTATTTGATGTTGTGCTTGTGTGTACACATCTAGGGGTTGGCCAGAGGTAGATGTGCATATTATTTGATGTTGTGCTTGTGTGTACACATCTAGGGGTTGGTCAGGCATGGGTAGGTGTGCACATTATTTGATGTTGTGCTTGTGTGTACACATCTAGGGGTTGGTCAGGCATGGGTAGGTGTGCACATTATTTGATGTTGTGCTTGTGTGTACACATCTAGGGGTTGGTCAGGCATGGGTAGGTGTGCACATATCTGAGAGATACAGCAAAAATCTCCACCTGTTACCTGTCAGACTGAGGTGTGACAAGTATCGAACACAGAACTTTCTGATTGGAAGTCAGACATTTACCCACTTGACTAACACGTCCATGGACAGACAGACAGACATACAGACAGATGGAGACAGACACAAACAGATACAGACAGTTGGACAGACGATTGGACAGACAGACCGACAGACGGACACAGACAGATAGAGACAGACACAAACAGATACAGACATAGGACAGACACAGACGAACAGATACAGACAATTGGACAGACAGTTAGACAGACAGGTGGATGGTTGGATAGACAGACAGACGGACAGACAGACAGACAAACAAACAGACAGACAGACAGGCTGATAGGCAGGCAGAATGAAATGAGACAGTCCAACACAGACAGACAGACAGACAGACAGACACAGACATAGACTGTTCCTTGTAGACTGTGTATGTTGATCTAATGTGTTGTCATGTGTTGGTGGCTGTGTGTGTGTTGATCTAATGTGTTGTCATGTGTTGGTGGCTGTGTGTGTGTTGATCTAATGTGTTGTCATGTGTTGGTGGCTGTGTGTGTGTTGATCTGATGTGTTGTCATGTGTTGGTGGCTGTGTGTGTGTTGATCTAATGTGTTGTCATGTGTTGGTGGCTGTGTGTGTGTTTTATCTGATGTGTTGTCATGTGTTGGTGGCTGTGTGTGTGTTGATCTGATGTGTTGTCATGTGTTGGTGGCTGTGTGTTGTGTTGATCTAATGTGTTGTCATGTGTTGGTGGCTGTGTGTGTTGATGTAATGTGTTGTCATGTGTTGTGGCTGTGTGTGTGTTGATCTAATGGTGTCATGTTGGTGGCGTGTTGTTGATTAATTGTTGTATGTGTTGTGGCTGTGTTGTTGATTAATGTGTTGTCATGTGTTGGTGGCTGTGTGTGTGTTGATGTAATGTGTTTGTCATGTGTTGGTGGCTGTGTGTGTTTTTGATGTAATGTGTTGTCATGTGTTGGTGGCTGTGTGTGTGTGTTGATGTAATGTGTTGTCATGTGTTGTGGCTGTGTGTGTGTTGATGTAATGTGTTGTCATGTGTTGGTGGCTGTGTGTGTGTGTTGATGTAATGTGTTGTGCTGTGTGGTGTTGTGTGTTGATGTAATGTGTTGTCATGTGTTGGTGGCTGTGTGTGTGTTGATGTAATGTGTTGTCATGTGTTGGTGGCTGTGTGTGTGTTGATGTAATGTGTTGTCATGTGTTGGTGGCTGTGTGTGTGCTGATGTAATGTGTTGTCATGTGTTGGTGGCTGTGTGTGTGTTGATGTAATGTGTTGTCATGTGTTGGTGGCTGTGTGTGTGGTGATGTAATGTGTTGTCATGTGTTGGTGGCTGTGTGTGTGCTGATGTAATGTGTTGTCATGTGTTGGTGGCTGTGTGTGTGTTGATGTAATGTGTTGTCATGTGTTGGTGGCTGTGTGTGTGCTGATGTAATGTGTTGTCATGTGTTGGTGGCTGTGTGTGTGTTGATATATATATTATATAATTGTATATAATATGCTCTTTATAATTTTCCATTGCTTTTATTCATTCTCCCCATTTATAGCCATGTGTGTGTGCGTGTGTACGTGCGTGTGTGTCTGTTTCAGCGCTTAGATTTGATTTGATCAAGATTTTGCGCTATATAAATATTGTAATTGTAATTATTTATTATTATGTTGATCTAATGTGTTGTCATGTGTTGGTGGCGGTTTCAGAAGGACTTGTCCCAGCTGACTCTGGGAGAGATCGACAACAGTAACGGCGTCATGTTCGTCTTCTATGACCGGGACACCAACATGGTGTACCTGGCTGGCAAGGTGCGTAACACTGTCACAGCTCTCTGTTACAACTGTCGTCATTGGATGTTATTGTTCTTAACCCTTTCACTTCCTACCTTTGTTCACCAGGTGTCTGCATTGTCAGCAAAGCTAAACCTTCACCCTTTTGGTCCTCCACCCTATCTGCCAGCTTCTGGTTGGAAGGTGGTGGAGAGGGGGGGGACTGAAAGGGTTAAGATTTTGCAGCTGGAGGACAGGGTGTGGGAGTGGAAGGGTTAAACTTTTCTTTTTTCCATAAAACAGAAGAGAGAAAGGACAGTTTGACAGTTTGACCTGGCAAGAGATGGCGCTGTGCATGGGGGGAGGGAAGGGGGAACAGAGTGGGTAAAACTGTGTGAAATGTGTGTTTGAGTGTGTGTGTGTGAAAACAGTGCCTGCATGTGTGTGTTATTGTGTGCAGGAGTAGCTAGGCAGCTGTATCCCGTATGAAGGCTTGTGTTAATGTATGTGTGTGTGTATGTCATCATCATGTGCCATGTGCCATGTTGCATGGCAATGGCGACCACGGCCCTTCATACTACTTTTCTGTTGTTGTTACAAGTATATCTCCTATCGTTTCTGTTCCCATCCACTCCGCAAAACTAATAGTTTCTCCCTGGCGTAGCATTGAGATCAGTTGATAAGTTTAAATATCTGGGAATGGTCATCTCACCAGACGGTAGATGCACATCAGAAATAGCCAGCAGTATTGGTTAAGCTAAAACAGCATACAAGAAGACGAAAAGTATTCTTACCAACAAATGCCTATCAATTAACACCAGGAAGAGAGTTCTTCAGTGTTGTTTAGAACCGATACCGTCGTACGGATGTGAAGCGTGGACAGTCAACTCGCAAAGTCAGAACCAGATTGAGGCAGCTGAAATGTGGTTTCTAAGAAGAATATTGAGAATTCCATGGACAGCAAAGAAAACAAACAAGACAAGCTTGAGAGAAGCAAACATAGCGAGAACATTAATGAAGAAAATTAGGAAAAGACAAGCAACGTTTATAGGACATTTTATGATGACAGAGAAATTCCAGCACCTAGTTACATACAACAGGAAAGCTGGATAAAAAAAAAGCACCAGGGGTGTGTGTGTGTGTCTGTGTGTGTGCGTGTGTGTGTGTGTGTGTGTGTGTGTGTGTGTGTGCGTGCGTGTGCGTGCGTGCGTGCGTGCGTGCGTGTGTAGATATAATCATCAGCGATATACTGTTATCAGTATTAATGAAGTAAATTAATTGAATTAACAGAATTTGCATGTGATGAGTTTTTGGGAGGAGACAAATTCTGTTTTTATTTTTTTCCCATTGTTTGTGACAAGAGTCCATTGTTGCTCATTGTCACCAGCATCCTCCAGACACTGAATTTGTTTTGAACGTAATTATAGGTTAAATTTTGCACAAGTGGATTGATCTGTTTTTAAGAGTCCAAGATTTAATTTGATTTATCTGTCTTTAAGAGTCCAAGATTTAATTTGATTCATCTGTCTTTAAGAGTCCAAGATTTAATTTGATTCATCTGTCTTTAAGAGTCCAAGATTTAATTTGATGATACTTTTGGTTTGTATTCTTCTCTTTAGTTTCAACCTGAGTCTTCCCATCACAGGATTGTGGTGACTGTTGCAGTCTGCACCTGGTAATGCTTTTGCTGTCAGTGAAGGATTTCTAAATCTTTTATTTATGAGGATGTAATCAGTTTGATTTCTTGTGCTGTCTCATGGATTCATCCGTGCCCATTTTCTTCTGTTAGGTTGCTCAAACCAAGTGTTTCCTATTATGAGTTCATTTATTTGTGCCCACCCAACAAATTTCTCTCCACTTTCATTTCTTGTGCCAAGAAAAATTAGAGCTCCTAGTCACAACAGGAAAACTGGAGGGAAAAAGAGCACCAGGTAGACACAGGGAGAAAACATTGGATGGACTTGCGCAATGGATGAAGACAGGGTGGGAGAAGTTCTTGCAGCGACAAAGGATAGATTGATGTGGAGGGCCATGATTGCAAATGCCATGCGGCGAGGCATATGGTGATGATGGTGATGACAAAGTCGGGTAAGAATGTACTTTGTCAAATCATCCCCATTCTTACGAACAACCCCACTGTGTTTTTGTCAACAGGGCGACAGTTTGATACGTTACTATGAGGTGACGGACAAAGCGCCCTACGTGCACTACCTCGATCTGTACAACTCCAGCACACCTCAACGTGGGATGGGCTTCATGCCCAAACGAGGACTCAACGTCAACTCCTGTGAGATTGCGCGGTACGTATGGGCCGTCTGTCTGGTCCTTCCTTGGATTGTTGCTTTTGTTACTTGAACTGAATGAAAACTCGGTGAACACTTCAACTTGGAAATATATTTAGATCGTGATTGTATATATGTGACTTTCATGACGTCTTTGTGACTGAACTAATGAACTATTCATATTCATATTCATGTTCATATTCATATTCATTTCTTTACGTCACAATGGGTTTACTGTGTGGAGCTGGGGCTGCTCTCCCCGTTGAGTGTGTTTCTGCAGGGCAGTGTCACCCTTATCTTTAAACCAGGACTTCAGGGAGCATGGAGGCTAATTGGCCTCGTAGGGAAGGAACCTGGGAACTGAAACTATCTCTGTAATATTTTTGTGCCAGGGCAACTGGGTGAATGCCCTGCTTTTCACGATTTTCAACTGTCATGGGATCTTTAGTGTGTGCTGGCAGGAAGGCACAGGGTCTGACTTGTTTTTCGTCCCCTTCCAAGGGACCAGGTGTTTGGTTTGACTTTCCAGTCAAACGGAGGAGAAAAGTCCAGATCTCAACGGGAAGTGAACCCTGGAACTGAGTTTAGTTATTGGCAGACAAATGTCTGAACCATTCTGCCACACTTCTTCTACAGACATTTCTGTTTTAAAAGCTGCCATCAGATGTTCCCTAAAGTGTGCTACAGACATTTCTGTTTTAAAAGCTGCCGTTAGATGTTCCCTAAAGTGTGCTACAGACATTTCTGTTTTAAAAGTTGCCATTAGATGTTTCCTAAAGTGTGCTACAGACATTTCTGTTTTATAAAGCTGCCATCAGATGTTCCCTAAAGTGTGCTACAGATATTTCTGTTTTAAAAGCTGCCATCAGATGTTCCCTAAAGTGTGCTACAGACATTTCTGTTTTAAAAGTTGCCATTAGATGTTTCCTAAAGTGTGCTACAGACATTTCTGTTTTAAAAGCTGCCATCAGATGTTCCCTAAAGTGTGCTACAGATATTTCTGTTTTAAAAGCTGCCATCAGATGTTCCCTAAAGTGTGCTACAGACATTTCTGTTTTAAAAGTTGCCATCAGATGTTCCCTAAAGTGTGCTACAGACATTTCTGTTTTAAAAGTTGCCATTAGATGTTTCCTAAAGTGTGCTACAGACATTTCTGTTTTAAAAGCTGCCATCAGATGTTCCCTAAAGTGTGCTACAGACATTTCTTGTTTTAAAAGCTGCCATCAGATGTTTCCTAAAGTGTGCTACAGACATTTCTGTTTTAAAAGCTGCCATCAGATGTTTCCTAAAGTGTGCTACAGACATTTCTGTTTTAAAAGCTTCCATCAGATGTTTTCTAAAGTGTGCTACAGACATTTCTGTGTTTTAAAAGCTTCCATCAGATGTTCCCTAAAGTGTGCTACAGATATTTCTTTGTTTTAAAAACTTCCATCAGATGTTCCCTAAAGTGTGCTACAGACATTTCTGTTTTAAAAGCTGCCATTAGATGTTCCCTAAAGTGTGCTACAGACATTTCTGTTTTAAAAGCTTCCATCAGATGTTCCCTAAAGTGTGCTACAGACATTTCTGTTTTAAAAGCTGCCATTAGATGTTCCCTAAAGTGTGCTACAGATATTTCTGTTTTAAAAGCTGCCATTAGATGTTCCCTAAAGTGTGCTACAGATATTTCTGTTTTAAAAGCTGCCATTAGATGTTCCCTAAAGTGTGCTAAAGCCATTTTCTGTTTGTTTAAAAGTTCCATTAGATGTTCCCTAAAGTGTGCTACAGACATTTCTGTTTTAAAAGTTGCCATTAGATGTTCCCTAAAGTGTGCTACAGACATTTCTTTGTTTTAAAAGCTGCCATCAGATGTTCCCTAAAGTGTGCTACAGACATTTCTGTTTTAAAAGCTGCCATCAGATGTTCCCTAAAGTGTGCTACAGAATTTCTTTGTTTTAAAAGCTGCCATCAGATGTTCCCTAAAGTGTGCTACAGACATTTCTTGTTTTAAAAGCTGCCATAGATGTTCCTAAAGTGTGCTACAGACATTTCTGTTTAAAAGCTGTCATTGATGTTTCCTAAAGCTGCTACAGATATTTTTCTGCTTTAGAAGCTGTTTATGTTTCCTAAAGCGTGCTACAGATATTTCTCTGTTTAAAAGTTGTGTTTATATGTTTCCTAAAGCGTGCTACAGATATTTCTCTGTTTAAAAGTTGTGTTTATATGTTTCCTAAAGCGTGCTACAGATATTTCTCTGTTTAAAAGTTGTGTTTATATGTTTCCTAAAGCGTGCTACAGATATTTCTCTGTTTGAAAAGTTGCTTCATATGTTTCCTAAAGCGTGCTACAGATATTTCTCTGTTTAAAAGTTGGTTTATATGTTTCCTAAAGCGTGCTACAGATATTTCTCTGTTTGAAAAGCTGCCTTCAGATGTTTCCTAAAGCGTGCTACAGATATTTCTCTGTTTGAAAAGCTGCCTTCAGATGTTTCCTAAAGCGTGCTACAGATATTTCTCTGTTTGAAAAGCTGCCTTCAGATGTTTCCTAAAGCGTGCTACAGATATTTCTCTGTTTGAAAAGCTGCCTTCAGATGTTTCCTAAAGCGTGCTACAGATATTTCTCTGTTTGAAAAGCTGCCTTCAGATGTTTCCTAAAGCGTGCTACAGATATTTCTCTGTTTGAAAAGCTGCCTTCAGATGTTTCCTAAAGCGTGCTACAGATATTTCTCTGTTTGAAAAGCTGCCTTCAGATGTTTCCTAAAGCGTGCTACAGATATTTCTCTGTTTGAAAAGCTGCCTTCAGATGTTTCCTAAAGCGTGCTACAGATATTTCTCTGTTTGAAAAGCTGCCTTCAGATGTTTCCTAAAGCGTGCTACAGATATTTCTCTGTTTGAAAAGCTGCCTTCAGATGTTCCCTAAAGCGTGCTACAGATATTTCTCTGTTTGAAAAGCTGCCTTCAGATGTTTCCTAAAGCGTGCTACAGATATTTCTCTGTTTGAAAAGCTGCCTTCAGATGTTTCCTAAAGCGTGCTACAGATATTTCTCTGTTTGAAAAGCTGCCTTCAGATGTTTCCTAAAGCGTGCTACAGATATTTCTCTGTTTGAAAAGCTGCCTTCAGATGTTTCCTAAAGCGTGCTACAGATATTTCTCTGTTTGAAAAGCTGCCTTCAGATGTTTCCTAAAGCGTGCTACAGATATTTCTCTGTTTGAAAAGCTGCCTTCAGATGTTTCCTAAAGCGTGCTACAGATATTTCTCTGTTTGAAAAGCTGCCTTCAGATGTTCCTAAAGCGTGCTACAGATATTTCTCTGTTTGAAAAGCTGCCTTCAGATGTTCCCTAAAGCGTGCTACAGATATTTCTCTGTTTGAAAAGCTGCCTTCAGATGTTCCCTAAAGCGTGCTACAGATATTTCTCTGTTTGAAAAGCTGCCTTCAGATGTTCCCTAAAGCGTGCTACAGATATTTCTCTGTTTGAAAAGCTGCCTTCAGATGTTCCCTAAAGCGTGCTACAGATATTTCTCTGTTTGAAAAGCTGCCTTCAGATGTTCCTAAAGCGTGCTACAGATATTTCTCTGTTTGAAAAGCTGCCTTCAGATGTTCCCTAAAGCGTGCTACAGATATTTCTCTGTTTGAAAAGCTGCCTTCAGATGTTCCTAAAGCGTGCTACAGATATTTCTCTGTTTGAAAAGCTGCCTTCAGATGTTTCCTAAAGCGTGCTACAGATATTTCTCTGTTTGAAAAGCTGCCTTCAGATGTTTCCTAAAGCGTGTCTTTCTGATAATTCTCTGTTTGAAAAGTTCTGCCTTACAGTAATGTTTCCTAAAGCGTGCTACAGATATTTCTCTGTTTGAAAAGCTGCCTTCAGATGTTTCCTAAAGCGTGCTACAGATATTTCTCTGTTTGAAAAGCTGCCTTCAGATGTTTCCTAAAGCGTGCTACAGATATTTCTCTGTTTGAAAAGCTGCCTTCAGATGTTTCCTAAAGCGTGCTACAGATATTTCTCTGTTTGAAAAGCTGCCTTCAGATGTTTCCTAAAGCGTGCTACAGATATTTCTCTGTTTGAAAAGCTGCCTTCAGATGTTCCTAAAGCGTGCTACAGATATTTCTCTGTTTGAAAAGCTGCCTTCAGATGTTTCCTAAAGCGTGCTACAGATATTTCTCTGTTTGAAAAGCTGCCTTCAGATGTTTCCTAAAGCGTGCTACAGATATTTCTCTGTTTGAAAAGCTGCCTTCAGATGTTTCCTAAAGCGTGCTACAGATATTTCTCTGTTTGAAAAGCTGCCTTCAGATGTTTCCTAAAGCGTGCTACAGATATTTCTCTGTTTGAAAAGCTGCCTTCAGATGTTTCCTAAAGCGTGCTACAGATATTTCTCTGTTTGAAAAGCTGCCTTCAGATGTTTCCTAAAGCGTGCTACAGATATTTCTCTGTTTGAAAAGCTGCCTTCAGATGTTTCCTAAAGCGTGCTACAGATATTTCTCTGTTTGAAAAGCTGCCTTCAGATGTTTCCTAAAGCGTGCTACAGATATTTCTCTGTTTGAAAAGCTGCCTGCCTCAGATGTTTCCTAAAGCGTGCCTACGAGATATTTCTCTGTTTGAAAAGCTGCCTTCAGATGTTTCCTAAAGCGTCCTACAGATATTTCTCTGTTTGAAAAGCTGCCTTCAGATGTTTCCTAAAGCGTGCCTACAGATATTTCTCTGTTTGAAAAGCTGCCTTCAGATGTTTCCTAAAGCGTCCTACAGATATTCTTTCTCTCATTTCCTAAAGCGTTCCTACAGTTTCCTACTACATCCCACCCCACATTCTTTTCATTCTAAATGATAGATTTGGAATCTCATGTCTGATGCTTACTTTTCATCTGTGTTGATCCTAGTGGTAGAGGTTGACATGTGTTGACTGTTATCTGTTGATCCTAGTGGTAGGTGTTGACATGTGGTTACTTTTATCTGTGTTGATCCTAGTGGTAGGGGTTGACATGTGTTGACTTTTATCTGTGTTGATCCTAGTGGTAGAGGTTGACATGTGTTGACTTTTATCTGTGTTGATCCTAGTGGTAGGGGTTGACATGTGGTTACTTTTATCTGTGTTGATCCTAGTGGTAGGGGTTGACATGTGTTGACTGTTATCTGTTGATCCTAGTGGTGGGGGTTGACATGTGGTTACTTTTATCTGTGTTGATCCTAGTGGTAGGGGTTGACATGTGTTGACTTTTATCTGTGTTGATCCTAGTGGTAGAGGTTGACATGTGTTGACTTTTATCTGTGTTGATCCTAGTGGTAGGGGTTGACATGTGTTGACTTTTATCTGTATTGATCCTAGTGATAGGGGTTGACATGTGTTGACTGTTATTTGTGTTGATCCTAGTGGTGGGGGTTGACATGTGTTGACTTATCTGTGTTGATCCTAGTGGTAGGGGTTGACATGTGTTGACTTTTATCTGTGTTGATCCTAGTGGTAGGGGTTGACATGTGTTGACTTTTATCTGTGTTGATCCTAGTGGTAGGGGTTGACATGTGTTGACTGTTATTTGTGTTGATCCTAGTGGTGGGGGTTGACATGTGTTGACTTTTATCTGTGTTGATCCTAGTGGTAGGGGTTGACATGTGTTGACTTTTATCTGTGTTGATCCTAGTGGTAGAGGTTGACATGTGTTGACTTTTATCTGTGTTGATCCTAGTGGTAGGGGTTGACATGTGTTGACTTTTATCTGTGTTGATCCTAGTGGTAGGGGTTGACATGTGGTTACTTTTATCTGTGTCTGTGAAGCACTTAGGGCTGTTGTGAGACATGACGTTTTTTGTGTGCTAATCTGTGTGTGTGTGTGTGTGTGTGTGTGTGTGTGTGTGTGTGTGTGTGTGTGTGTGTGTGTGTGTGGTGTGTGTGTGTGTGTGTGTGTGTGTGTGTGTGTGTGTGTGTGTGTGTGTGCGCGCGCACGCGCGCGCGCGTGTGTGTGTGTGTGTGCGCGTGCGTGCGTGTGTGTGCGTGTGTGTGTGTGTGTGTGTATGTGTGTGTGTGTGTGTGTGTTGTTGTGTGTGTGTGTGTGTGTGTTTACAGGTTCTACAAGCTGCACAACAATGGTCTGTGTGAGGTCGTTCCCTTCACTGTGCCCAGAAAGGTCAGGGTCGTTGTCATTTCCTCAGTCTCTTGTTTGTTTTGTTACTGGGTTTTTTTCTTTGTTAAATCTGTGAAGTCTGTCTTGGTTTTATTGCATAAGAAAATTAAGAATAAGCACAGGTGAGATTAGAAGTTGGTGTGAAAAAGAGACATACTGTACTGTAAGGATTAACATTGTTCACATTGACGTAGATGTACACAGATTACCTAGAGGTTGGTGTGAAAAAGAGACATACTGTACTGTAAGGATTAACATTGTTCACAATGACGTAGATGTACACAGATTACCTAGAAGTTGGTGTGAAAAAGAGACATACTGTACTGTAAGGATTAACATTGTTCACAATGACACAGGCATACACAGATTACCTAGAAGTTGGTGTGAAAAAGAGACATACTGTACTGATCTAAGGACCTAATTCTGTTGACACTGACACAGCCGTAGACAAATTTTCTGCTGGTGTCAGTCTTTGTGTCTTCAACATTTTGTTTTTGTAGTGTTTTCTGTGTCTGTGTTTTTGTGCCCCGTTGAAGACACAAAGATTGAAAGTGTTAGATACTTCATGTAGATCTGTGTTCCTGAAAGTGGTAGGTATTTTGTCTAGGTGTGTGTCCTTTAAAGTGGTAGGTATTTCATTGAGGTCTGTGTTCTTCCCATGGGAATTTTGGGGGTTCTTTTATTATAATAGTACCCCCAGCTTTTGGAAATTCTATGTTAGAAATTTCCTGTTTTCTGTCACTCTCTTTGTGTCTGCCTCGCTCCTTTGCTTTCTGTCATTTCTTCCTATCATTTTCTGCTTTGCCGGTCCATTTACCTGTATGTGTTCAATAAAGTCTTACATACTTACGATTGATGATTATATTTAGTGCATTTTTGGCTCTAAGGAAATTTGATGTGCAGAAGCAATTCTTGGTGATTTTGCCATGTTTATATATATATCACCAGATAAACATACCTGAACATAAATGAAAACATAACTAAGGACACTAAAACATATATATATATATATATATATATATATAATATATATAATATATATATATATATATATATATATAATATATGTTTATCTGGTGATAAATTGGTTGGGGTGGCTGGTGTTGGGGACATATCCTTACATTATGTGTGTGAATGCATTGATAATATGTACTTCATTTTCTTTTCCAATCTTATTATAAATTTTTGTGATGTGTGGTGTACTTTTTGATACAATGATAGCCTTGATATGCCTCTGTGCCTCCTCCCACCCTATAGGGATGCCGGAGGCTCTTTCAGTATCTCCATTTCTGGAAATTCTGTACCCAGACATTGTATGCAATTATCCTTTGATTGATTGATTGATTGATTGATTGACTGATGGGTTCATTGAGTGATTGATTTTACTGGCAGTCGGAATTGTTCCAAGATGACCTGTACCCAGACACAGCAGGGGACGAACCTGCCATCTCTGCTGAGGAGTTCTTTTGTGGCAAAGATTCTGACCCCATCTTGGTGAGTTTAGCACCTTCAGCCATGATAGGCTGTGCCTCTGTCTGTGTCTGTGTCTGTGTCATTTTCATACTGCCGTCTTACAGTACTACAGATGTTTCGCTTGTGGGGATGCTAGGGACTCTTTCAGTATCAACAGTATCCCTGCCTTCTAGAAATTCTGTGCTAGAAATGTCCTCTTTTCTCCTTGTCTTCCTGTTTCTACCTTGCTCCTTTGCTCTTTGTTGTCTCTATCTGTTATTTTGTGCTGTGCTTTTCCATTGGCCTGTATGTGTGTTGTACATGTAGAGCCTGTGATACTGTCTGTTGTGTTTGTCCATTGGCCTGTATGTGTGTTGTACATGTAGAGCCTGAGATACTGTCTGTTGTGCTTGTCCATTGGCCTGTATGTGTGTTGTACATGTAGAGTCTGTGATACTGTCTGTTGTGCTTTCCATTGTCTGTATTGTGTTGTTGTAGAGCCTGAGATACTGTCTGTTGTGTTTGTCATTGGCCTGTATGTGTGTTGTAGAGCCTGAGATACTGTCTGTTGTGCTTGTCCATTGGCCTGTATGTGTGTTGTAACCTGAGATACGTCTGTTGTTTGTATGCCTTATGTGTTTGTGAGCTGAGTACTGTCTGTTGTGCTTGTCCATTGGTCTGTATGTGTGTTGTACATGTAGACCTGAGATACTGTCTGTTGTGTTTGTCTCATTGGCCTGTATGTGTGTTGTACATGTAGAGCCTGAGATACTGTCTGTTGTGCTTGTCCATTGGTCTGTATGTGTGTTGTACATGTAGAGCCTGAGATACTGTCTGTTGTGCTTGTCCATTGGCCTGTATGTGTGTTGTACATGTAGAGCCTGAGATACTGTCTGTTGTGTTTGTCCATTGGCCTGTATGTGTGTTGTACATGTAGAGCCTGAGATACTGTCTGTTGTGCTTGTCCATTGGCCTGTATGTGTGTTGTACATGTAGAGCCTGAGATACTGTCTGTTGTGCTTGTCCATTGGCCTGTATGTGTGTTGTAGAGCCTGTGATACTGTCTGTTGTGTTTGTCCATTGGCTGTATGTGTGTTGTACATGTAGAGCCTGAGATACTGTCTGTTGTGTTTGTCCATTGGCCTGTATGTGTGTTGTACATGTAGAGCCTGTGATACTGTCTGTTGTGCTTGTCCATTGGCCTGTATGTATGTTGTACAGCCAGAGATACTGTCTGTTGTGTTTGTCCATTGGTCTGTATGTGTGTTGTAGAGCCTGAGATACTGTCTGTTGTGCTTGTCCATTGGCCTGTATGTGTGTTGTACATGTAGAGCCTGAGATACTGTCTGTTGTGCTTGGCCTTCCATTGGGCCCTGTATGTGTGTTGTAGTAGAGCCTGATGATACTGTCTGTTGTGCTTGTCCATTCTATGTGCCTTGTTGCCATTGCCTTAGTGTTTGTAGAGCCTGAGATACTGTCTGTTGGGATGAGTAATTGGACACATGTATTAACTGTGTTGTGAAACTTTCAGTTTCAGTTATTGAAGATAGTGTCTCTATGCTCAGAATGAATTCCATATGCATTGATGCCATTGGTGCCATGTGATGGGGAAGGTCCAAAATGATCATGGCACAAGCCTTAAGCCTGCACACAAGCTGTCACTGATGCCAAGTGATGGAGAAGATGCAAAATGATCATGGCACAAGCCTTAACCCTACCAGACCTTAGCCTCTGAGCGTAATTGTGCCCCCTGGCCTCCTGAGCAAAATTTTGAAAAAAATGTATATACATTAAAAAACTGTTCATATCATGCACACCAATGGTTAGAATTATATGAAATGTGGAGAGATTGTAGAAAATAGGCCTATCTTTCATCTAACGCCAGTCCAACCCTCAATCACACAAGATCTCCCCTATCACTTGGTTGGGGGGTATGGGCACGCCCCCTTCTTCCAACACTCTGTCTCGACCTACTTCTTTCATTGTCAGAATCATCACTTTCACTCAATGCTTCATCAACGTAATCATCGTCACTTGAATCGGAAACGTATTCCTGATCAAATTTTCCAATCTGCAAAATGTCCACCACTTGTTGAACTGTGAAGCGAGTTGGCCTCGCCCGTTTACCTCTTGAAGTGCTTGGTTCATCACTAGCTCGCTTCATGGTCAATTTTGCACCCAAATCACCTCAAAATACCATCAACACAAAGGCAGACAGTTGCAATAGGCTGAACACACGCTCACAGCGACGCTTAGCAACGGTCCGGTAGCTATTTTTAGCTCTTGATAAAGTGACGATCGTGTGAGTGTGCTATTCCCGCTATAGCGGGAACTCGGTATATAGTCATTTTCGTCATTCCCGCAATAGCGGGAACTCGGTCTGGTAGGGTTAAGCCTGCTCACAAGCTGTCACTGATGCCAAGTGATGGAGAAGATGCAAAATGATCATGGCACAAGCCTTAAGCCTGCACATAGGTCCATGAGCTGGCTAGATCCTGAGGTCACATCGAATGTGAAAAATTGTCCCATTAGTTGTTAATGTGGTGTTCAAAACACGGACAGCAATAAAAACAAAACAGAAGACAAAAATAGATTTTTGAATGACATTGATCATTTGGACTTTTTACGTGCTGTTATTTGTGCTTCCTCCATACCTGTCAGTGAGACAAAAAAGAGATGTTCACTCTGTGTGTGTGTGTGTGTGTGTGTGTGTGGTGTGTGTGTGTGTGTGTGTGTGTGTGTGTGTGTGTGTGTGTGTTGTGTGTGTGTGTGTGTGTGTGTGTGTGTGTGTTTGTATGTGTGTGTGTGTTTGTGTGTGTGTGTGTGTATGTGTGTGTGTGTGTGTGTGACCACCAGGTGTCACTGAAAGGAGGCTTCAAGTCGACACAGAAAGAAAAGTTCAAGGTGGCGCGACGCTCCAACGTGTTGGACAAGATGCCCAGTCGATCCTCCACTGCAAACAACGCAGTGCAAGAAACCGCGCCTGCTGCCGCCGCCGCCGCCCTTGTTGCCCCTGCTCTGCCCCGGTGAGTTGCCTCCCCTGTTTTTTGTGTGGTCTTGATACAGATGGGGGTTATGTGCCTTGTCTTCCCATCTGTCCCTCACCCCCCCCCCCCCCCCCCCCTGTTTGTCCTTCCTGCCTGTTGATGTGTCTGACAAATTCTTGTGGATGGAATTTGAGAGTGATGATAATAGCAAGGTACCTTGTCTTTATCATGGTTTGTTTTATTGTCCCATTGTTTTCTTTCACAGCAACAAAACTTGTCTGTTATATATTTTTATTGTCCCATTGTTTTCTTTTTCACAGCAACAAAACTTGTCTGTTATATATTTTATTGTTCCATTGTTTTCTTTTTCACAGCAACAAACTTGTCTGTTATATATTTTTATTGTTCCATTGTTTTCTTTTTCACAGCAACAAAACTTGTCTGTTATATATTTTTATGTTCCATTGTTTCTTTTCACAGCAACAAAACTTGTCTGTTATATATTTTTATTGTTCCATTGTTTTCTTTTTCACAGCAACAAAACTTGTCTGTTATATATTTTTATTGTCCCATTGTTTTCTTTTTCACAGCAACAAAACTTGTCTGTTATATATTTTATTGTTCCATTGTTTTCTTTTTCACAGCAACAAAACTTGTCTTTATATATTTTTATTGTTCCATTGTTTTCTTTTTCACAGCAACAAAACTTGTCTGTTATATATTTTTATTGTTCCATTGTTTTCTTTTTCACAGCAACAAAACTTGTCTGTTATATATTTTATTGTCCCATTGTTTTCTTTTTCACAGCAACAAAACTTGTCTGTTATATTTTTTATTGTTCCATTGTTTCTTTTCACAGCAACAAAACTTGTCTGTTATATATTTTTATTGTTCCATTGTTTTCTTTATAAAGAGTAGATTTTGATATATATATATATATATTTTTTTACAATTACCATTTTGGACTTGTGCTATCCTAGCTAACTCAGGTGTCTTTGTCTTAGGATTTTGGTCCAGTGATAACCCAGGTTGTTGTGTACAGCCATCAGTAATCAGGATTTTGGTCCAGTGATAACCCAGGTTGTTGTGGTACAGCCAGTCAGTAAGTCAGATTTTGGTCCAGTGATAACCCAGGTTGTTGTGGTACAGCCAGTCAGTAAGTCAGGATGTTGGTCCAGTGATAACCCAGGTTGTTGTGGTACAGCCAGTCAGTAAGTCAGGATGTTGGTCCAGTGATAACCCAGGTTTGTTGTGGTACAGCCAGTCAGTAAGTCAGGATCTTGGTCCAGTGATAACCCAGGTTGTTGTGGTACAGCCAGTCAGTAAGTCAGGATGTTGGTCCAGTGATAACCCAGGTTGTTGTTGTGGTACAGCCAGTCAGTAAGTCAGGATTTTGGTCCAGTGATATCCCAGGTTGTTGTTGTGGTACAGCCAGTCAGTAAGTCAGGATTTGGTCCAGTGATATCCCAGGTTGTTGTTGTGGTACAGCCAGTCAGTAAGTCAGGATGTTGGTCCAGTGATAACCCAGGTTGTTGTTGTGGTACAGCCAGTCAGTAAGTCAGGATTTTGGTCCAGTGATATCCCAGGTGTTTTTGTGGTACAGCCAGTCAGTAAGTCAGGATTTGGTCCAGTGATATCCCAGGTTGTTGTTGTGGTACAGCCAGTCAGTAAGTCAGGATGTTGGTCCAGTGATATCCCAGGTTGTTGTTGTGTTACAGCCAGTCAGTAAGTCAGGATGTTGGTCCAGTGATAACCCAGGTTGTTGTTGTGGTACAGCCAGTCAATGCCCTTCCCACTTGCTGAGCCTCTGTTCCATTGTTCCATTGGCTTTGACCATTTCCTGGCTCAGGACGTCGTTGGACCAAAATTGTGGCCAAAACAGACAGTTGAGCTCACTAGAGTAGCGTGTGTGAGAAACAGTAAGTGCATATAGGTAAACAGGGATTTGAGAAAACATTCTTATTTGTTGAAACTGTTTTACTGTTATGTGATTTGTTTCTGTAAACAGCTTAACTTACTGGGACAACATCAGGGTGTGTTGTTTTTGTCCCACCTGTGGGGTATGTCATCTCTTGTCTTGGTTCCTCATTCTTTGTCCTCTGTTTTGTTTTGTTCAGGTTGCTGTCCACAAGGTAAAAAACAAAACAAAACAAAACAGAACAAAATGATGATCATGAGCTTAAAGCAATCCCTAAAGTTCAGTCCAGGAAACCTCTGTGAATCTTTCCTGAAAATCTTTGTGATTTTATTCCAAATGTGTTGCTGTGTCATGCTGTGGCCGGCTAAACATGTTAGCAGAACACAGGGATCCCAGAGCTGCCATTTGTAAAGCCAGACTGTTCCATTGTGCTAGGTAGTTGTGTACGTTATCTGATGCTGACAGTTGTGATGGTTATCTGACGCTGTCCGTTGTGTGTGTCCTTTTGCTGTCTGTATGTTGGTTTGCGTGTGTGTTTGAAAGTTGTCTGCGTGAGCTTGTGACTAGGAGCAGTTCTAGATGCCTTGCTTGTGATTTAGCAGTTAGCTGTGTCTGTTACTGTTTAATATCAGGGTTTTGTTACAAGTGTGTGTGGACTTTGATTGTCTAGTTTTATTGTCTACAGCTTGCAGTTAGGGAAGGATAGACAGCAGGGAAATTATTTTTTTATCATTTCATCTTCACAACAGGAAAAGCTAGAGCTGTGACCAGTTAGAGGCTTTGTACAAACAGGATGTGATGGGTTGTGTCTTCAGGATGGGGAACGCTGCTTATGTCCGCGGATTTCCCAGATCTCTTACTTCATTTCAGCATGGAGGAAAACAACCATTCCGGAAAAAGTCGTGTCCATGGAAAAAAAGAAAATTTGCAAAGCACTTGATCACATCGCGTCTGTTAAACACTTGGTGACTCTGTGTGTTAGTGCGTCCAGTTTTTTCCAATCCATGTTTCTGTACTACTTTCAGAACAGAATATGTGTGTTAGTTAAATGCATTGACGGGGGTGCATCTGTCAGTGAATGCAATTTTTCTCATCCATTTTAGAAGGAACAGGAAATTTCACCTGAAAAAGACGAGACTCGTGGTTTCACAATGTCGTGCCTGTCACGCATCATGAATTATGGTCGGATATTTGAGATGATTTATCTTTTATGAGAGATTTTGTTTGAGGGAACTGTAGGAGGTAATTTATTTGTCATCAGAGACCATGAAAAGGTCTTCAGAAATGTACAAATTCAGTTTTGGACCCCATACCAGGGTGTTGTCCCTGGACCCTACAAATGCCTTTATCGGCCCTGGACACTACAAGTGCCTTGGTGGGCCCTGGACCCTACGAGTGCCTTGGTGGGCCCTGGACCCTACAAGGGC